>WBMY01013788.1:55569-71078 GCA_013397315.1 Donacobius atricapilla
CATGTAATGGGATAAACCCCATGATCCTTGGGCTTTCCCAGGTATCATTTTCAGTGCTAAGCTGCTTCCCCCCAGTGCTGCCTTCATCTGAAATTCCTTTCTTGACTGATTCGCCCCAGGTCTGTCTGAATATCTGAATATCTGCACTATATATATATANACCAGCACTGCATTTCCAACCAGCACCACTGCAAACAACAAGCAGACAAATTAGAGGTGGCTGTGGCCGTGCAGTCGCTGTCTACTCAAAACTTTTTATGCTCGCCAGGCTTAATGGCGATTTTTTTTTTTTTCCCCCCTCTTTAATTTTACCTTTAATGACCCTCTTAATAAACCGGGATTGATTAGAATTTGGCTTTAAGAGATGAAAGGGCTCTGCAATTATCTACTTGTATATGCCCTTCAGTAAACTACCTTGTCTGCCCCTCTCCCACCTCCCCTTCTTAAGAAGACTTTCCCAGGTCCCTCTTGGCTGCGGTTGAACGATGTTGGCTCATGTCCATGCTGCAACAAAGACCTGGCATTCCAGCTGTCTGCTTCTAATCTCCAGTGTCAGCTCTTGTTAATGTTTCAGCATGAAATCAGAGGGGGCAAAGCTGCATGGAATATTAAAACCATGATCAGAATTCCACTGAAATGCTGATAGTCTGCGAGAGCGCCATTAGGAGGGCCGGCGAATCGCTGCCTGGCGTTGAATAAAAAATTAAAAAAAAAAGAAAGGGTGGGGGGGGGAAACAGAAAAAAAATAAAAGAAAAGATTTCCGTCCACTGGGGGGGAAGTACAATCAGTGAATCGCTGGGCTAAATTAGCATTTTTTCAATTGGGGATCGAAGTTGATTTATTGTTCTACACAACATTAATGTAACTGTGTGCCTGACCTGTTAAGGCAGCTAATTTTTCATTTAAATGGGTCCTTTCTGTATGCAAAAAGGTTGTAATCATATTTCAACTTTGCAAAGTGATCAGGGAAGTACTGGGCTGTTTCAAAATTGTCTTAAGGAGTCTCTCTTCCCTCCCTCCCTCTCTCCCTTCCCCCTCCCTTCTGCCTAGTGGTCAAGGGCAAGCGGTTTGGGGTTTTTTTCCTTAAAAAAAAAAAAAAAAGCTGTCTCAAGTAATAAGCTTAATTGTCATTTGACTTGAGCTGTTTTACACCACTTCGACCATGTAAAAAAGCATCTGAGTGGGTGTAAATATCACAGCCCCAAGCCCTGCAACAGGAGCTGAGTGCATAGGGGGGGTCTGTCCCGTTAAGGATTGCAGGGTTTGCATGAAAAAAAGGGGGATTTTTATCCTTCCATGTTTATTTTCCTCACTGTCCTGAGCGAACGGTTGCTGGATATGACTGCAGACAACTTGTATGTTCTGTAGATATTGGAAAAAACATTTTGAAAGCTCTGATATTTTGGCAGAAGAATTAGGAATTCTGAGAAATAGGGGCTGAGCAATGTGACCGACACAAAGCTGGGTGCAGAATGCAGCAGTGCAGCAATTCCTGCTGCTTTTCATCGACTTTGCACCATCTCTGCATGGGCAGAGTTGTAGTTTTCCAGTTTCCAGTTTGTTCTGCACATGGAAGCGATGACTTGCTGGAAGTGACGCTGCCTGGGAGAAAAGTGTTGCTGATGCTGGCTCTGGGGAAAGATGAAGCTGTCCAGGAGCAATTTCAGTTTTCTGCTCTGAAAGGCCGCTCTGTTTTGTCATTTCTAGTCTGGGCAGGGAGGGAGGGATGGGTGTTCAGAGGCAGAAATCCAGTCCGGGTGAGGAACCTGCCGGGGCCATCCTTTCTTGGAGGAGGGTGAGGAGCTGGAGGTGGGAGCCCCTTCCCCAACTGAGCCCGGCTTGTTTCCTGTTCCGTGTGTCCACCCCAAACCCCACCATCCCCAACTGTTGCTGACCCCTCGCCCAGCTTTGCCCCAACCTGGGAAAAGTCTTTGTCCCGGGTGACATTCCCGGATGACAATGGCCAGCGCCCCAGAGCCCGCTCCCCCAGCACGGGAAGATAATATACATTTCCAATTAGTGGCACACATTCTGGTCATGTTCTCTTTTTACTCCCTAACTATCTTTGTTTTGCTCCAGAGCTGTTGGGTCATTAATGAAATCCTGCAGTTCTGCTAATCCTGGATACAATGCAGCTTTTCTCTGGCAGGCTATCCCTGACATAAAACTACAGTTACCCAAGCTCCCCACCACATTAAGATTCGTTGTCATTTGCCTTTCATTACATACCTGATGTAGCACAGTAGCAGTCAAATGTCCTTGGCAGGCAAAGCAAAGTATTTAATTGTATTAGTTTCTGCTTGCTCCGCCTTAAGAACATTTTTTTTTTTTTTTGCCTTGGGAGGGAAGGGGGCAAAAAAAAACAACAGAGAGGAAAAAAAATCCTGTATCATGGAAACTTTATATTTCTGTTGGATGTAAATGGAATTATACTTCTCCAAGGCACGCTGCATCCCCCTCCCCAGCAGCACTGTATAGCCAGTGCCATGTGAAATGCCTCTCCGGCAGGGAGAACAATGAGGCATTCATCAAAGGCAACCAGTGATTAGATGTTTTTCATTTTCAGAACTTTAAGAGATAAATAGGGGCCCTGTTCCTCCATTTGATGTACAGTACTGGTGGGATTCAATTAATCTCTGCTGATAAATTCCAAATTTCTGCAAGAGCGTTTCTGAGGGGGGAAGAGTGGCACACAGAATGGTGGCTGCAGTTCCTCAGAACAGGGATGCTGGGTTTCAAGAAAGAAATATATTAAAGAGGGCTGGGATAACCATGGGGCCTGAAGCAGGGCTGTGAAGCTGTACAACTTCCTCCTTGCTTTTTCCCAACATTTTCCTTCAAAAAAAAAAAAAAAAAAGGACATTGGATGGAATACTGAGCAAAACATTAAATATCCAGCTTATGTTTTAAGAGGTCTGAATCCTGAGCCTGAATTTTCTGTGGTTTTGAGTCTCTTGGTGTGTTTGTGCCCAGTTCTGTTAAACTGCATAATTTTCTTCTTCATCAAGATGCTGGGGAAAGTTTTGGTTGAAAACTCTTTTGAAATGCTCAAGTGCCACAGGGTTAAAAATACTCAAGTGCCACGGGGTTAAGCGGTGCAGGATTCTCAACAGGTAAATGCAATCTTAAAGTCTAATTTCTTCAGTTTTCTTCGGAATATGCAGAATTACGACCCAAGGGAGGGGAAAGCCTGGCTCTTCATGGCCTATGAAAAACGAGTGGCTGAGAGCACAGCCCAGGCCATGCGTGTGTGTCCCAAAAGCTGTCCCTGCAATTGATAATAACTCACCCGTCTCTTCCCATCGATGATTTTATTAATCAGATCGATGAGGGAGCGGGTCTGGAGCCCTGGACGTGCATCTCGTCCTTGCTGCAGCAAATGGAGGATATTGATGGAGCAAGTCTGAGCTGGGTGGGTGCACCAAGAAAATAGGTCAGGTTTGATCAATACAGAGCTGCTTTCAGGAGGGCTGGATCCGCTCCGTGGAAATGAACCAGCTCAATTAAAAGGAATAAATAAGGTGGGGGACGATCGGGCTTAATTTAAGGTTGAAAGAAAGGAGGAGTGAGCGCGGAGTGCTCTGAGCTCAGTGAAGGTGCTGCCCCTCAGAGAAGTCCCTGGCTGGTGTCACGGGGAATTCAGGTGGCACACGAGCTGGAGGAGCCCTCTGCGGGGGTTTAAACTCTTTAAAGCCCAGCTCAGCACAACCCCAAACTTGTAATATCCTGCACACACTTTAACGGATCTGCCTTAAATCGCCACAAGCCCTTCTGGGTCTATTTGTGGTTTTTATCACGGTCGTGTTTCACTGCTAGAATTTATAATCTGCCTTTCCTTGTGATTATTCTGCACTAAAACCACACTCTGGGTGTTTTGCTACGACACCAGCAGCCATTTATTTAGGGTGGCACTCACTGGGAAGCCAAAAGTCTTAAAAAATGGTGTTCATTAAGGGTTTGATCCTGCTCCCATTCACCTCCTTGGAAAACCTGCTGCTGCTTTTCCCAGAGCAGAGCCAGATCCTGATCAAACACGAGCTTACCACAGAGGAAAAGATGGGAATTTATGGTCAAATCCTGCGTTCATTTTTCCAGAGCAGCACCACAGAAAAATCAAGGGACAAGTGGCCGCTGTACCTGTGAGATGAGAAATGGTTTTGGCACCAATTTTCATCTTTGTATCTGGAAGATGCAGCAGCCCCTTTGTTGTCCCCAGGATTGATGTCAGCCTTGGTGGGGTCAATAGGAATCTCTCAAATTATTTCAAGGGCTTCTGATCAAATCTAAAGCCAAGCTGCTCATAAAAAGTCAAGAGCTAGGCATAGATTTGGGGAGGTCATTGGGTGAAAAAAGTGGGGTTTTTTGCATTTCTGCCGGTTTTATCAGGTGCTTTTGAATGCAGCTCAGCCTGTATTATCTCCAAGATTTTATGTCACTGCAGTATCTCAAGCTGCACCGATAACAGGATCTCACAATGGATTCTTAACACAAAACATGTAGAGAGTTTGGGAAGGTTTAGTCTCTGGATTAACTGAGTGGAAAATGTCTTTCATTGGAGCTACAGATGGCTCACAACACAGGGGAGGAATCTGAAGGAAAAAATCAGAACCTCTTTGTCTTTTCAACTTCATTAGGTTTTCCAAAGCTCTGAGCAAGATTGTTCATGAAATGAGAGAAGAGATGGAGAATTATTAGTTTTCATACTCCCTCATTTGTTTTCATCTCCTCTTTTCCCTAACAGAAGGCATTAAATGCATTTCTCATTTTAAAAAATATGAGTGTGGGGGGAAAAAATAAAAATCCAAGCCTTTTGTGGTTTTTGCATACATACAAGAAGTTGATACTTGAAGATCTAGCTGGAAAATAAAATTGAAAAATTTTAGACCCAGTTCTGAACTTGAGGCGGTGCAAGGCAGCGATTTGATGGTAATTCTGCCTTGTTTGGGTTTTCTCCTTGGGGTTGTCCCTGTGAGGAGTTCCTGATGTGCTGGGGTGATGCTGGCGAGTCCCTGCTCTCACAGGGACACGATGACGAGCCGTGCTTCAGTAGGGCTCTCACCAAAACCCAGAGCACAACTTTTTGCTGGCTGTACTGGCAGTCCTCGGGGGCTGGGGGAGAGCTGGGTGGGAGAGGACAGCAGGGACAGCATCGCCGAGCTGGGGACAGAATATCCTCCTGTATGAGATTAATTCATCAAATCAAACCCCAGGGCTGTGATCAAGAAAGTCAGTGCTCCATACGACAGAATTTCCAATTTGGACCCATTTTCTCTTGGATTTGAAGCCGTGTGTGGGGATAACTCTGTCCAGGTTGAAGTGGAGCTCTCAGTGCTGATGGAATCACCACGGCAGTGTGTGAGCACCATTCCTGGCCCTTTACAATGACATTACTGAGATGATTCTCATTTAAATTTTCAAGCCCTTTACTGTAAAAGCCTCACAGCTCCATGACAGAACATTTAGAAAACAACTCCTCATTGTGGGAAAATGAAAAATCAGCCCAGCCAGCAACTGCAGAGGAGATCTGCAGCCTGTGTTTGGAGCACATTAATAACATGACGAGTGACCTTTCTGGAGACAAGAAATGCGTGGAATTGATTGTCCTACCCAGGAGCTGGGCAGAGCTATAGATCGGTTATTTTCAGCCCAATCTTTGTTGTGGTCACATCTTTGGCCAGTGCAGGCTCAGTGTGGGTATAGTTTAGTCTGGTTAAATCCAAATACAGCCGAGGAACGAGAACAATGCCTTGGTGTGGCTGCCAAAGGTGCAGCTGCTGGTGGCCGTGCTGGAGCTTCTTCATTGCAGAGCTGCTCCTAAAGCAGAGTTTATAAAGTCTCTGCAATCCTTAAAGCTGCAGATTCTCACTTTTATAATTTATATACATTCATATTTATATATATACCCACGTGATTTTTTTTGTTGTTGTTATGAGTTGGCAGAATGATGATCGTTCAACCCTCAGAGATTTTTAGTATTTTGGTTACTCCATATTTTATCAGGGAATAAAAATCTCAGAGTCCAATGTCCTCCTTATTTGGAATTAATCCCAAGGGTATCTCAGTGGTTGTGACAACCTGGAGGTCCCAAATCTGGGGCAATCTCTTGGTGGGTTTCTCCAGCCTGAGAATTCGACTTTTCCTCAGTTTTACTTGGAAATCAGAGAGGCTTCCCTGGGTTATATCACAAAACACCCAACCTCTCTCCCTTTAAACATTTCTTTATCCACCCAGCGCCACAAACCCCCCGGACAAACCCAGACGGTTAATTCAGGGAGCAAACAACCGGCCTGAAACCCTGCAGGTAATTTTCCAGCTGGGTTTGCTGCGTGAGGGCCGGGAAGTGCCTGGTACCCGGGAGTGGGGTGGGATGTCTGCTTCCTGCCTGTAGCCAGGAGTAATATCCAGAATCCATTAGAGGGATGCCTAATCATCTTAACCTGTCAGATCCCAACCACCCTCTTTTAAGGGCCAATTTGTTTTTCTGCCAGATCGATGTTCTTATCTGTAATTGCACAGGCCATGAATGGCACCCAATAACCAGTTAATATTCAGTTCCATTCCACAGCAGGGTGGGGAGCAGGGAAATGTCTTAATTTAAACATTTATTGTACAACTGTGAAAATGTCCTAAGTGAAATTAATTGAAGCTCGGGGAGAATAACTTATAAATCACCTTGTCTGGCTTGCATAAAATGATATAAGGATATGCTGAATTCTTATCGTGGGGCTCTGTGGAGCTGCAGAAATCTTTAACCCTGAGGTTACTGCTGTTATTCCAGCCCCAAGATGGGAGAAATCTGACTCCTACAGGTGATGTGATAAAGGCAGGGCCGATCTAATTAATAATAAGCCACCAATTTGTACTTTTGCTCCTCAAACGTGGCTTGTGCCAGGCAATTTGAGTGTGGTGTTGGTCCCCTCGGCCATCCCGGCCTTCTACTTCAACAGCACTTAAAAAAAGGGGGAATAATCCATCAGACTGTGCTTTTCATGGGACAAATATCACCAGAAAGTGGAAAAAAACCAACCCCGGTGCCGTCAGCAGAGCGGGATATAAACAATACTGGCTTAAGCTCAAGCTGGAAATTAGGAAGGGTAAGGGGGGATTTGAAGAGCACATCGAGATGCAAACAACGCACAGAGAATTTATTGGTTTGCCAGAACAGTGGGCCTGGGAGGGAAAAGAGTTGTTACACTTGAGGGAGGCTTGAAGAACACTTCAGGAAAAGCACAGTATTGCAGAGAAAGAAACGCCATCTCTCCCTATTAACTCTTCGAGGGAAGCCCTGCTGGAGCTTTGAGCACACACCTGTGCTTTGAGAAGGACGTGACTGAGCTACTGGCAGGAGGAAAAGGAAAAAAAAAAAAGAAACCAAAGTGATAATCCTGCTCAAATCAGCTGCTCCATAGGAAACCTGCCCCTTTGGAGATGTTCCCCCTGCACACTGCAAATCAGCAAGGCTTAATTAAGCGCTGGGCAAGGCTGAGTGAGGAGGTTATTGAAAATAGACTGCAGGAAAAGAACTCCTGGATAGGAGACGGATGAGCCAAAGCAGCACCTGGAGGAGAAATCACATCTCTGTAACAGATTCTGGGGGCAGGTCAGCAAACCGGGGGGTGAAGGAGGATTGGGTGACAGAATTCATATGGACACGCAGAAGGTTTTGGGATAAAGTCCCTGCCAAGGGGTGCTAAGGAAGCCCAGGACCCAAGGGCTGGCTGGTAAAGCCCTGATGTGGTTTAGGTGGGAGGAAAAAGCCCTTCCCATCCCTACAGCCCCCCAAGATGGGAGGAAATATTCTTTTGCCAACTCAAAAACCACTGCTGTGCCCATGGTTTGGTAGTTGCTTGGATATATTTACTACTGAGGTGGGAAAGCAGAAAAAGAAGGCGGGAAAAGTGAAAAAGAAGGCAGGAAAAGTGAATTTGGAGCTAAGCTGGTGGTGGCTGAATGGTTTTAATGGAACCCTGCGTAGTCAAAGGGAAATCTTGAGGGGCTGGGTGGAAATTCCCAGCTGGCAACTCCAAGGGAACTCTTCAAAAGAATATTTGGACAGCCCATATCTATCTAAGTTATGGCCAAAGAGGGGGAAAAAAAGAGGTCTGTGAGTGAACAGTTTGATGTTCAGGCTGCAGCAGAGGCTAAAAAAACACCAGAGAAGTGGTAGGAAAACCCCACCAACTCACATGGAACACGATATTGAAAATATAAGATATTATATCAGTGTCCTATGACATTGGTCACTCCTAAGCAAGGGGGCCAGGGAATAAATAGAAACAACTGGGAGGTGGACAACAGAAATAATTAGAGGCCTGCAAAAGTGCTCAAAAGAATAATTTCTTGAAAGAGATTGTTCAGATGAGAGAACATAGGAGTAAATAATAAAAGGAGCAGGGAAGGTGAATTGCAGTACATTGAAAACGCTGAGAAAGAACCGGGTTTTGTACAGTTGACAAAAACCTGTGGAGCTCTTTGTCTCTTGACATGGCTGAGGCCAGGAATCTGGTGGGATTGAAAAATTCATTGAACATTTGTACAGTGAATGGAAACATCTGCAGTGAAATGGGTGGGATGCTATTCTTAGCAAAGAACCAGCACCAACCCTCCTACTTCAGGGCATAGTTTAAATAGTGGCTGAGGAAAGGGGAGGGAAGAAAATTCCTCATTAAAGGTTTTTCCCTTGTGATCCAGGAGGAGATAGACATTAAAAAAAAAAAAAAAGTTATTATCGGTGCAAAATAGGTTTGGCATCGCCTTAAATAAATATTTCAACACGTAGGTTTTATTACAGCCTGTAGTTTTTTTTATGATGGTTTATGGCCATGTTATTCGAATTTTTGTGAAAGGAAGGGGAATTTAAGAGTGAAATGAAATTTCTCCTCGTCGCAAATATGGCATCATCAATGCACAGCTGTACACAGGTGCTGGGGGTAGTGGAGGAACAAGTTTATTACACTCAATTAAAATTTATGGCACAGGCAGATTTAGGTGCTAGAACTAAAAAAAAAAGGGTTATTTGTGGTGTTCCTTAATGGAAAGGATGAGATTCCTGGACAATTTGCATAGGTGGGGAAGCACTGAAAATAAGGATGAATTTTGATTTATGGTTGGGGGAGTGGGAGGGGGTTTTTAAATTATTATTAATTTTTAATTGAGAGGAAGCTCATCTTCAGCTGGGATGGGGGGCAGGGGACAGAGGAGGTGCCCTGGGGCAGTGCTGGGGGTCCCAGGGCAGGGCACCTGGGGTGCTTTGCCCCTAAAACCCCTCAAGTCTGGCAGGTGCCTCAGCCCAGGGCAGGGGCTCAGCCCAGCTCCCCTCAGTGCCCCTGCATCCCTTCACAAAAGCGTCAAAGAAAACCTGGGGAGCCCAAAATTCACCGGCCAAAAATTCATCCCCGGGGAAGAAAAGAAAGCAGAACAAAACAGCAAAGCCCCAGCCCAGGATTTTCAGACAAGCTGGGACTTGGTGACACAGGCAGTAAATTTGACAGCTTCTTGCCACCTCCTCCTGGTGGGATTTACTTTGAACTTTTCAATATAAACAGTGCTAAAACTGGGCTCAGGTAGGGCTTTTATGGCCAAGTTTTGCAACTTTCCTGCAAGGAAGCAGGACAGGGCACTGGGACAGTCCTGGCCACCTTCCCCTGCTGCAAAATCGTTATTAAATGTCTGAAAATGCACATGCAGAGACCAGAATCTGATCTCCGACTCAAAGGAGATGCAAAACAAATAAAGAAGGGGGGAAAAAAAAGCATCGTATTAGGGCAGAAAATAGTCAGGTAAAAGAGTTTTGCTGCATTCTTCATGTGGATAAATGTGCATGCATGTGTATATTTATATGTATTTATATATATAGCTGGCTGCACAGGGAAATTTTGTTCTGTTTTGAAACTCAGATCAATGCAACAGGAAAATAAAATGCTGAGCCACCACACAAACCTCTTGTCTCTCTTTTCTGTGTCAACTCTTGCTCACAGAGAATAGCATTTCGTTTCCTACTGTCGAGGCAGCAGCAACTAAAGCGAATGTTCATATGTGTGGTGAGGCATTTGTCCCTGGAAAAATAACATCTCTTCTTCTATTAACATTTTAATTAATCCCTTTTAGTTATGAAATGTAACTTTACATTACATAAAAAAAAATTACATGCAGTCTCTTAATCTGCTAATCCTTTCTCCAGACAAGCTGGTTCTTTTTAAATCAACTGCCATTTTATCAACCCAATGGAGCAGAGATCCGGACTCAACTCTATTCAACAATACATTCTTTTCATGAGAGACTGGCCTAGCTAATATGACACCACAAAGGGCTTGAGGAATTCCAAATACCCAGCTCTTTGGATTAAAAGCATAATAATCCCATGCAGTTTTTTGTTCAGAATTGATAGAATGGTTGTATAGTGAGTCACACTTGTTTGAACTTATCAAAGTAACAATATATCAAGCATTTCGTAGGATGATATTTTATTTTCTCAGGTTGATTCAACTTCTTTCAAGAAATTTTTTTTTTTTTTTTTTTTTGGTGAGCGTGTATTAATGACTGCCAAATGCCCCCGCAGTTAAACAATTAAAACCTATAATTAAGCACAGAATCTGATAGCTGCACGGCCGGCTTTCCGTACAGTTCTTCTCTAGACGTGAGCATGTTTGTGCCAGGGCAGCGAGCAGCCCTCGGCCTGTGAAACCTCTCCAGGCTGCTGTGGCTCCTTCCCCAGGCCACGGGCACGACTTTGCTGCGTTTCCAGGCCTGGGAGCCGGAGCAGGATGGATCTGTGTGCCAGAGAGCCCCTCGGGGGGCGGCCAACGGGGCTGCGGCCACGAGCTGGCCTCCATCGACAGCCCTGCCGAGGCTCTTGGGGTGTCCCCTCCCTCTCTGCTCGGGGTGCAGCGAGCCTGAGCCCCCATCTGGCTCTCAGACGGCTTTTCTGAGCTCGTTAGAACAACCACCAGCCGTGATCGCCGGCAGAAAGGCTCCCCCGAGGGAGCAGAGGTGGCCGCGGCCGTGTGGCGGCTCTCCAAAGGGGAACGGGGGTTCTCATGGCTGACATGGTTCCTGCCGGAGCCAGGAGGACTGGGAGCATGTTTGGAGGACTGGGAGCACGTTTGGAGGACTGGGAGCACATTTGGAGGACTGGGAGCACGTTTGGAGGACAGGGAGCAGGTTTGGAGGACTGGGAGCACATTTGGAGGACAGGGGGCACATTTGGAGGACAGGGAGCACATTTGGAGGACAGGGAGCACTTTTAGAGGACTGGGGGCATGTTTGGAGGACTGAGGGCACATTTGGAGGACTGGGAGCACATTTGGGGGACTGGGGGCATGTTTGGAGGATTGGCGGCACGTTTGGAGGACGGGGAGCACGTTTGGAGGACGGGGAGCACGTTTGGAGGACAGGGAGCACATTTGGAGGACAGGGAGCACATTTGGAGGACTGGGGGCACATTTGGAGGACTGGGGGCAGATTTGGAGGACTGGGAGCACATTTTGAGGAGCTGATGGGCGGGACCTGCTCTCCAGCTACCACAGGAAGAGGCAGCACAACCGGAAATGTGTGATGGGCTCCACAGAGTGGCCTCGGCAGGGAACACCTCAGGGGTTGCTGTCCCTCCAGGCTCCAGGGGAGCAAGGAACAGATATTCCCTTTCTGCAGTTCCAATATTCCCATCCCTGGAAGTGTCCAAGGCCAGGCTGGATGTTCAAGGCCAGCCTGGCCTAGTGGAAGGTGTCTCTGCCCATGGCACAGTTGGAATGGAATGGATTTTAAGGTCCCATCCAACCCATGCCAGAATTTTCAGGCTGGTCACAGCCACGTGCGCAAACCCCAATCTCCAATCCAACCTCTCCCCAAAGCTGCAGTGTGGGAGAACAAACCCCAGTCTCCAATCCAACATCTCCCCGACGCTGCAGTGTGGGAGAACAAACCCCAATGTCCAATCCCACATATCCACNCCACGTGTGCAAACCCCAATCTCCAATCCAACCTCTCCCCAAAGCTGCAGTGTGGGAGAACAAACCCCAATGTCCAATCCAACATCTCCCCGACGCTGCAGTGTGGGAGAACAAACCCCAATGTCCAATCCAACATCTCCCCAAAGCTGCAGTGTGGGAGAACAAACCCCAGTCTCCAATCCAACATCTCCCCAAAGCTGCAGTGTGGGAGAACAAACCCCAGTCCCCAGTCCAACATCTCCCCAAAGCTGCAGTGTGGGAAACATCTTCTTCTCCTCGCGGGACAGCCACAATCCCCTGCGATGAATCAAAACATGCAGGACTTGTCTGGCCAGTGGGGCTGAGCTGGAAGTGCTGACTGGAGCATGGCACAATCCACAGAGCCTCCTCCAGTGGCCGGCTCCACATTCCCTGTGAAAACCCTCCCTAAGAGAACCCTCTCGTGCTGTTGCCATCCTCCCCATGCCCTGCTGGAGCAGCAGAAATGTCTTGTGGCTGGGCTGCTGGGTCCTCAGCCATGTCCCCGCAGAGAACACAGAACTTCCTTTCTTTTATTTATGTTTTTGTTTTCATTGTCATAACTCTTCCCTCGAGTTCCCACCCCTCCTACTCCATATGGCATCTCACAGGGGAACAATAGAGAGCTCGTCAGGGGTTCCTACTATAACTCTTGAGAAGCAAAGGATTCTCTGAGGAGCTGGTTGGATTTTTCATCCCAATTATTTCAATATTTCTACTGAATTTCAAAACTAAATACATTCTCAGCAGAATTGGCAGCGCTCAGGCGAATATTTTTCATTTTTACTTTCGACCAACTGTGGAGTTAACCAGAACATTTTGAAATTTGATTCCCCTTGCCAATGCCTGCTGTAAAGAAGGGAAATTTGGGAAGGGTGGTGGCAGAAATGATTGCTAATTTCCTTCTTTCTTCTCTTTTCAGTTTGGGGCCCGACCCCAAAACCAGTGAGCCACCTCCCCAGGCTAGAGGAACAAAAGTGTTAATGAGGAAGCAAACACAATTTAAAACTTCAATTCTGGAATAGAAAGGAAAAAAAAGAAAAAAAAAAAAAAAAACCAAGGAAAAAAAACAAGAAAAAAGCAAGAACAGCCATGATTTTTCAGGCCAGACCAGTTCTCCCTCCCTTTGCCAGAGGAATATTGTTTGCATGCCTACTTCAAGGAGGGCTTGGTCCCTCCATGCTCCTCCAGTGCCCCTTTAAACAAACACCTCCCAACTCTGCGGCTATAAATAGCACCGAGGTGGAAATGGCTGGATAGGTTTCTATGCCCTCCTTTGTGTTCCCATTTTTCAGACACACCAACCTTCTCCCCTTTCCCCCCACCCCCTTTCCCTCCACAATGTGTGGTTATATATAGAATATTTATAATAGTTCCCTATTTCCAAGCAATTTGCGCCACTGCCACGCAGCAGGGAGAAATTGAGAAATTGCTGGTTGTTTATTTATTTATTTCTCCGTGGCAGTGTGCACTTAATCCTGCAGAGTGTGGCAAAATATTCTGTCAGGATGGTGTGGATGGAAATAGGTACAGCCTGTAGATGGATGGATGCGTGTTTGTGTGTGCTTTTTAAATGCAGACCACATTGATTTCAACGTGGAACTTATCAAGATGGGAGATATTCTTATCTCTGCAGGAAATAAAGGGGGTTTTTTGGGGGAATATTTATGGGCAAGGTGTTGCCCGGCTCGTCCACCCCATTATTCACTTGAAGGCAGGGGAGGGGCACAGGGGGTTCAAGGTTTGCTGGGAAGCAAGGGAATGACAGTCCAGGCACAAAGATCCCACTGCTGTCCCAAAATCTTTAAATCAGAGAAGAGCTGGGCTTGGAAAGGACCCCTGGACATCAGTCAGACCAAGCCCCGTGCCCAGGGGACCCAGGAACGTGTCCAGGTGATTTAGGGATGTCTCCAGAGGGGGACACTCCATGCCCCACCCCTGCAGCTGTTCCAGGGCTCTGCCGCCTCTGTGGAAAGAGCTTCTTCCTGCTGTTGAGGTGGATCTCGTTGGGTTTGATTTTATGGCCACTGCTGCTCATCCTGTCACGCTGAGCAGAGCCTGGCCCCATCCCCTGGCACCCCCTGGAGATATTTCCTTGTCCCTGAAAGCCAGAGGGGAATACAGGGGGATATCAGCGTGCACTGAGGCCCCTCTCCCACCCTTCCCTTGGCATCTGCTGTTGGCAACTCTTAATGGGATATGGGGCTTAATGACTAATTACTCCACAGCCCTATTAGTGATCCTTCCTCCTTGCCAGCAGAGGGAAAGGAGTTAAAGGGGATCAGGATTCTGATTCCATGGTGGAAGCTGAGGATTCCTGAGGTCAGGATTTGAGGTTTGGATGGCTCCGAGGTCCCAGGCAGGCCTGGATGGGGCTGTGCAGTGTTTGACGGGGATGGAAAAAGAAATGGAATTCCCGTCATTGATCTTGGCTCCCTCAGTGCAAAGCTTCATTTCCTTAAGGTTTGCTTCTCACTCAGGACCCACCTTGACTCCCCCAAAAGGGGAGAAAAGATTCAGGTGTTTTCATTTTTGAAATCAAGCCCAGTGGGGTAGAAAAAGGGGAGGAGAAAGGGGAAGGGCAATACCTGAGTCAGGACTTAAAGGGGTTGGATTTAGTCTAAGTTCAGTCAAGCTTTGCAAGAGCTGGATGAAGCCTTCACGGGGTTTGTCTATGAAATCAGCCGTTCTGTGGTTGGTTCAAGGCCCTGGTCACCAGCTTCCAGCCCTTAGCAGGAGCCAGGAGCCGATGCTCGAGCTCCAGAGGAATGCCAGCAATGCCATCACAGCTCCCCAGAACGTGGCATTAACTTCTGGTGACCTGAGTTCTCGTGTTTGCCAGCTCAGGTGGGCCTTCCTTCTATTTATTACTGTACATGCACTTAAAATTCCTTTTTATTAACAGACTTCGTAACCTCTCGTGCCACTGAGCTCCCCAGATTCACTGTGGACTGTGTGAGAACCAGGCGTGGCTCTTACAAGGACTTTTTTCCCCTAATTCAAAGCAAGAATTTCTCAGGACTGGGACTCCCCTGCCGCAGGGAGAACATGAAACGTGACAGAACAGCAGCGGGTTTCCAGCTATTTATTTTATTTTATTTTATTTTATTTTATTTTCCCCCTTTGATTGCAGTTGACGAGTCCTGTCTATCAGCCCAGGGAAACGAAAAAGAGCAAGCACCCACCGCAGCCCTTTCTTCCCTGGGGTACTGGGCAGCATCCCAAGGGCAGCGCTGTTACCCGAGCCAGGGGATTGGAGCCCCAGGAATGCTCAGGGGGTGACACCGCAGCATCCGCGCTGTCCCCCAGCCCTGGCAGGGGCCGGCAGGAGCGCTCCAGAGGCTTCCCTGGAATGCCCCAGGATTCCGGCGTCCCCTCCACCGGGGAGGGTGCCTGGAATGAAAACCCACATCCAGCGTCCCGGGATGTTTTGCCCTCGCTCCTGAAGTGTCTGCCCCGCGCTGTTCCCACGTTAATCTGCCGGGTAGAGCTAATCAGGCAGCTGATGCTTTATATATACATGTTATATACACATATATATA
>WBMY01013788.1:71336-111848 GCA_013397315.1 Donacobius atricapilla
TTATATATTATATATTGTAATTACATTAATTATGGCCGGGTTTTTTTGCATAAACAATTGCCAGGCTGATGATTTGATGCTGGATCCTCCCCTCGCTCCCGTCCTGCCACAGGGGTGCCTGAGCGGGCTCGGGTTGTTGGCTGAGGTGCATTTCCATCCCTGCAGCATCCTTTTCCTCGCCCTTTTCCTTCCTTTCTTCCTTCCTTCCTGCCGGCCAGGCGAGATTTGGTGGCTTCAGGTGTAATTCACACCTGGATTTACACCTGAGCTTAGGCTCAGCCCTGCTTTTGCACGGGCTGTGAACCACCGAGCTCAGCTCCGCGCCTCCGAGTGCCTTTCTCGAGGCTGTAACAGCAAAAGCTGCGCAGCTTTTACAGGTAAAAGGTACAGGAAGAGCCCAGTGCCCAGCACAACTCAGGAGATTAAATTCAAACGCTTTTCGGGTGCGCTGATGGATTTACAACTTAAATATTTTGCTTTGAAATTATTTCAGGCATTTCATACCAAGGTAATAGTTTGGCCCGAGAAACAAATGTTTGCAGTCTCATTCATTAATTACCATTATGAGAGGTCTGAGCTCAGAGCTTTATAGGTTCTGATCCAAATCTGTTTCCCTTGGCCTCATCTCAGCACTGTAAAAGTGACTTTCCCCCTCTGCGGTGCCTTTTCCTGTGACATTCTGAAAACCCTCAATAAAATTAATTAACCCACAATGCAAATTTGCCAAAGCTGGGAAAAGAGCCCCTGATGAAGGAAGCTCCTGATGGCGCTGCCACGCTCGAAAATGCACCTTTTAAAGGAGTTTTTAGTAATGCTGTGTGGGCAAAGTGAGCATTCAATATTATTCTCTTCCACAGATGGAGAAAACAGTCACCAAGTGACTAAGTAAATTGCTTGCAGTCACACGGAGAGGAACAGAGCGTTCCTCACCCCAGCCACGTGTCTTTCTTGTCCCTCTCCTGCATTCTCATCATGGAGTGGAGGATCTAAAGGTTTGGATCCCTGTATTTTGCAAAAGGGAAAGGTCTGGGCCTCTTTTGAGAGCCCACAGTTCCCTTTTAGTGAGCTGTGCTCATGTCCTGGCTAGATTTCAATTTGCCAAGGTATTTTGGATTTTTCTAAAATTACGCTTTCGCTGTGCACGTCTCTTCCTCCCTGCCAGGTTCAAGTTCGTGTGAAATGTTCTGGGTTTTAAAAGGCAGCAGCGTTCCGCCATCCAGAGATTTGCTTTGCAAAGTTTAGATTCCAGACGAGAGAGTTTGAGATGGATGTGGAGCCGTGGAAATGCCACCAGGCCACTGTCTTGTCTGTGTAAATTTTATTTTTATTAATATTGGTACCAATCATGAACCTATTGCAGTTATGTAATAGCACCTCCAAAGTTGTTTGAGTGTAGTGCCTTGCAGAGTAGTTTTAATTTTCTTTTTTTTCTTTTTTTTTTTCCATACAACCTCCAATTGAAGTTCTACTGTGATTTGAACTACTTACAAAAATACGAAATTCTGTTTTATCCAAGTTTGGGTTTGTTGTTGTTTTTTTTTTAATGTAAGAACACACTTATAGGCAGCAGCTGAGATCCTTCCCCACCCTTTCTGGATATATTCCTGACAAATACATGATGGGGAAGTGATTCCTGCTGGAGAATTCATTGCCTGAATAAATCAGTCCCAGGCGGGGAACGGGTATTGCCCAAGCGGGGTGACACCCACAGCGGTGCTGGGCGGGGAGAGGACAACGGGAATTTTGCCATCACTGATTCCCAGACTGGTTTGGGATGCAAAGGCCTCAAAAATCATCCATTTCCGACCTGCTGCCATGGCCAGGGGTATCTTTGATGTTTAAGGATGTGTTGGAACCTCTTTGGGGCTGCCCTTGGCTCTGTGCATGCACTGCACATATTCTCTGTACAACCTCCCCAGTTTAATCGCCTCATGCCTCAGAATGGGCTCGGCTGAACCTTCCCATCCCCTGCCCTGGCTCTGGCTGGCATCGCCCTTTGTCCTGGAGCTGCTGGGAAGGGTTTCCCTCCTGGCTGTGCCAGCTTTTCCATCTCCAAGCTGCCAGCCTGTGCTACCTGCTCCTCAAAGCCTTGCGGCTCAGCGCGCTGTCCCATCGCTCGCACTCCTGCTCTCTCCTCAGCGCACCTGCCTGCTAAAACCTTCCCTGGCGGCGTGAAAGCAGCCCAGAAACAACCTGGGGTGCGCTTGAGCCTCTCCATCCTCCCGCTGGGAGCGGCCCCCGAGCTCTCCCAGGGAGAAAAAGCGCCCAGGGAGCCTCCAGCGGAGGCAGCGCAGGAAGGGTTAAGGATTACCGGGGCTGCCTCTGACAGCCTGATGTGCTTTCCAGGTAACCGGGCCAAAGCCGAGCTCGTTCACAGAGCTTTTATTGCTAAGCTGCCAAGGCAGATCCCTGTAAGTGGCTGGGTTTTTTATTTATTTATTTATTTATTTATTTATTTTCCCCTCCTCTTCTTCGTTTCCTCCTTCAAATGGCTGCCTGGCTGGAAGAGCGTTGTGCTTTACATCTCCGGTGCTTATTTTTCCGTACCCAGCCTGCTCCAAAGGCTGAAATTCTGCGGATGGGCATCCCGTGCTCAGCCTCTGCATCCCAGCCTGGCCTCCCCGTCTGCAGAGCTGAGCCCCTCCTCGATATGTCAAGTTTAAACCTTCGCAACGCGTTATTTTCATGCTCCGCAGGGACTTTTACAAGAGGATTGAGATACTCCTCCAGTGTATTATGGGGAAAGAAACATTATTCCCGTTAAAATAGAAGTATTGGAGGGGAGAAAAAAAAATGCTTACAAGTGCACTACAGCTAAGGATCGTGTTTCCTTGGCATGGCATGAGTGCTCATTTGCTTTATAGTGCTCTCAAACCTGTGTTAAATCCTCCTGAGTTGGGTATTCAGCTGAAGACAGGGGCTGGCTGCTGATACATCTTCCAGTCAGGCAGCACATATTGCAGAATGTGAGCTTTGCTTACCTTCCTAAAGAAAAAAGAAAAACCTAAATGGTTTGGAGATTTACAGCCCTGACAGTGGGATGTGGCAAAGAGGTTACAGCAGGATTTTTCTTTTTTGGGGCGCAACCTTGGGATCAAAGCTGTGCTGGGGCTTTCTAAATTCTTTTTTCTTTGCTAGGGTTTTCCACAGTTAAATTCTCCTTGCCCAGAGTGGTGCAGTGCTCTGGTCTCACCCACTTGTGCCTCAATCTCCCAGACAGAGCCCTGGGGAGGGAAAGATGCTGGAGTTCTCCAAGGAACTTGGGGATTGTGCAAAAGCAAAATGGAATTCATTCTTACAGTGTCTTAAAGCTCTGAAAACCTGTAAAACCTGAAGGCCAGTTCACCTTAATAGAAAACTTCCCCTGGCCAAAAGAGATTTTTCTTTAAAATGTTTAATAATATTTTTTAATTATTTCTTTATCAATATTCTTTTATTCATTATTCTTTCTTAAACAGGAGCTATAAGTGGTTTCCAATACCTGGAACCCATCAGCTTCTGGTTATTATTCACAGTTTAGGGATGCCTAACATATTTCTGCTCTTAGAAACCAAGATAATTTGCTCAATATTGCCCCTTTTTTTTGTTTTTTTCTGTCGTCTCTGGATCCTTGCATGAAGAGAAGGCAGTTTGCTGGGCTGAAAACTCAAATATTACCAATGTCCTACTTTTTAAAAAAATAAAGAAAAATCCCTCCAACATTTCCTCTTCGATTTTCCGACCTCTTGGCCACCTATCCTCTTTCTCCTTGCTTGACTTTGTCCTAGTTAATATTCCAACAGGTGTTTCCTTTTTCAGTGGAATTTTTTAGGCCGCTGTCTCAAGAGGCCTTCTGCATAATAATGCTGTATTCATTATGTGGCTGCCTTACTGGGAGAGAACTTTATTTTCTTAACCCCACCATTTCCCCTCTGCGCAGGGGCTGCAGGAGGGAGAGACTTGGGCCTTTCAGCATCTTCTGCTCTCTGGTTTTTGATGAAATCCCCACATGGATTTCACCCCAGCCCTGCCAGGCGGGTGATGAAGATTTAAGGGAGAAGTGAGGCAAAAAGTCTCTTTTTTCCACCCCCCCCTTTTTTTTTTTTTAATGCAGCATCTCAATTTTTATATTTTTTTTCCCTTTGAAAAGCATCTCAATTCCTGTTTTGTGACCATTGGGAAGGACAGGGTTAAAAATAATGAAATTAAAGCCTAAAGTTTTGTCCCTTGGTGCTCTCAGGTGTGTTCTGGTATTGCTGGAAATTTGCTGTGGTGACGTTTGGGTTGGAGGGGTGACACTGGTTCATTCCTACAACAATTTGTTGAGGTGCCTTCTCTGCCTGCTGTGAGATTTGCACCTTCCTACCTCTGGATGATGCTGAGCTGTCGCTGCCAGAAAGGGAAAATGTTTTCTTTCAAGGTTTTACCAACTTTAATAGATTTTCTTTTTTTTAAGAGTGGAGGGATTTAAGAACTCTCTGCTAAAGCTTCCCCTTGCTCTGTTTCACTGTGTGTAAAACGCTGCTTTGTGCAGTGGCACCCCTAAATTTGGGGTTTTTTTCAGTTAAAAAAACAACCAGAAGGGCAAAAAGCAACAATGCAAGAGTCAGATCCTCCCATTATTCCAGGATTGGCCAGTTATGATTTGTCCCAGATTGATTAAATCAAATATTTCCACCAAGCCAAATTCATGGGCCTGGGACAGCACCAAAGCTGAGAGTTTAGATGATTTTAAGTTAAAATGTGGCATTTGGAGGAATATGTGCCAGTAAATGTGCATGCACATGAATATTTGTGAGACAAAATCCCTTATTTTTATTTCTTTCCTTCCTTGGACATTCACGATCCTCAGCCCCACACCTGAGGTAACGCCCGGTCAGGAGGGTTTGAATGCTGAAAACAGAATTTTGCTGCTGTCTGCACAGATTTTTTTTGTTCCTAGAAAGGTGCTAACAAAGATGTTCTGGTGTCCTGGGCGTGGGGCATTAATTTGTGGGAAAAGGGATTCAGAAAACCCCAAACCCTCCCAGTCCCTAAATAAAAACTGAACCTGCCAATATCGTCCTGTGTCCCATGGATGCCCAATATCCCACATTTATTTATTATGTGTGGCAAGGGAGCAGAAGGAAAGAGAGATGGGCATGTTGAAGCCATAAAACTATGAATAAATTGGGGTTTTTTTTGTTGTTGCAACTCCATTAAAAATGGAGTGCACGCTAATGTTGGGCTATTCTTGGTGCAGATAACTTTTTAAAAGGTGAAGGCCAAGAAACTCCCTTGCTGTTTGGAATTCTGGCCTGGAATGAGCGGGGTGACCTCAGTATGATGCTGCAAATTATTGGAAATCAGACAACCTCAGTTCTTGGAAGCTTTAATATTGATTAAGTAAATCATCTGTTAATATTGATTAAGTGAATCATCTGTTAATTGGCAGCCTCATCAGGAAGGTCGACATGAGACTGGATTAGGAAGTGAAATGATCAGATTCAGATGTTTTTGAAAAGCCCCAAAACAACCCTGCAGCACTGCTCAGTTTGGTGGACTGGGGGCTCAGAGACAAACGTGGGGATGGAATTGCCAAATGTACTGGAGGTTTTCTTGGCTTTATCCTGTGCCAGCCAGACACGAAGGGCAGGGTCCTTCAGAGACCGCAGCAATTACTGGGATTTTAATTTTTGCAACGCAAAGAATATTTTCACAGCACAACTGTGAGAGAAATTATTAAATCCAAAAGAATCATGAGACCAGATTAGATTTATTCTACTTTATCACTTGGCTGATGGCAATCATAATTTGTATTCTTGTGAATTTTTAGCTTGCCCATACATTATTTTGGTGTTTTTATCTCTGGTTCTCCACAAAGATGATTTTTGCTTGGTCATCCTTGTAAATACACAGATGAAAACCTGGATACATGGGGATAAATTTTGAATTCAAGGACGTAGCAGAAGGATCTTAACTATGGGATATTCAGAATCCTAGCTGATATTTATAACTACTTCATATTTTTTTAAGGCTCAGACAGGCAGTAAAATTAAAAAAAAAAAATGGCCACAAGTTTAAATGTTTTAATGGTTAAAAATACTGATCACGAAATCCTCATTTGGGGAGAATTTTATGCTCCTGTTTCTTTAAGGTGGGCTCTGTGCTCTGCAGCCACTGTGACTGTTTTCCAATATTTGGAATTATGAGTAAATAGAATTACTCCCCCATCCCATCCTTTCTGTTTACATTGTGTAATTACCAGCCCCTCTCCATGCCTCATAATAATTGACTTGATATTGATAAATAGATTAGCTAATACAGTAAATGATTATTCCCCACTAAATGAATCAGGGTGCTTTTGACTTCGAGTGCCATTAACAATAAATGCACGGATTCAGGACAGCTTTTGCATTTTGCATTAAGCAGCCCCTGGATAAACACCCAGAGAGCAGGACCAGAGCCCGGCGATGCTGCTCCTTCCCTGCTCTGGGCATTTTCCACCTCTTCCCATCTCCTGAACCCATTCCTGGTACCCCCAGCATGGAAAGGCTTGCCTGGAAAGCCCCCAGGGGAGGTCTAGAGCAGACATTAGGATAAATATTTTCGTGGAATGGGAGTGCTGGAGTCACCAGCCCTGGAAGGGTTCGAAAAATGTGCGGATGTGGCCCCTGAGGACGTGGTTTGGCAGCGCTGGACTTGATTTTAGACATCTTTTCCAAGCTTAATGATTTCATGGGGTAACTGAAACCCTTTTTAAGGGACAGGATGAACTTCGGGGTGGATGTTCCACCCACGGTGTCAGTGTGTCAAGTTTTGGGGTCACCACCCACCTCTCTCCGGGTGTTTTTTCCCCTAAAAAGAGTGATTATATCACCTTGTCCTTATTGTTGCTGCTAATTCCTGTGGGATTGGTCCAGTCTGAGCACAGCCAGGGAAAGTAGGACCAATACATCAAATTTCTTGATCCTGCAACACTTCTGGACCCATTTGAGTCCATTCTGGGATTGAAACACTGGAAATTTCGGATGGAAAGGGCTGGAGGCTCCTCCTCTGGAGTAGCTGGCCACTAATCCAGGCAATTCTGTGTTGCTGTTGGACACAAAATTAGACCACACGACTCTAGAATTTGTTAGAAGTTAAAAACTGAGTTTATTAAAAATTTGACCTCCTTAGATTATTGGGTCACTAGAGCTAAACCGATTGGTGCTAGGAGTAACACCCATTCAATCACATCAACTAACACAGAGAGACAGCAAATTGTCTCCACTTCTCAAGAAGAATGAAAACAAGATAGAGTTAGCAAAAACATCCTCTCTGTTTACAGAAAATTCCATAAAAACGGAGCTTCGGAAATCAAAACATCTCCGCCTGAAAAACCAGGGCTACAGTTCTGGATCCCGGTAGGGATTTTGGTACCTGCAGACCCCCTGAGCTTCCCCTGGAAGTGGCCCAAGCGGCAGGAGCTGCCAGTCAGGATGATTTATGGCAATTCTGGACCATATGCTGGGCCAGACCTTGGCTCCAGCCAGTGGGGCTGTGCGGGAGGAGGCAACGCTGCCCTGGATTTTGTGGCATTTTGTGGTTTACAGCTGCTGCCTGCATGAGGGAAGGGCGGTGGGGCACAGGGAAAATAACTTTCCTTGCCTGCCAGGAGGGTACAGCAATCTCTGGGCTTTAATTCCACCATTCATCAATAGTAAAACCACTGCTTTAACAGAACTGAAGGAAAATGTGATTTTTAGGCATTTGGAGTCCCATCTCCTTCCTTTCTTTCCTCTTGTGCAGTCTCTTAATTAAGCTTAATCCTGGCCAGATAATGTATGAAACCTCAAATATCAGCGCACATTATGTAATCCATAAACATTCCATGCAAGCCTCATCACAGCACCAGGATTAAGAAGGAAAAAATTTAAAAAAAAAAAGGGGGGGGAGGAAAAAAAAGCACTAAAATTAATTTAACCAAACTGGAACCAGCCCTTAAATGGATGGGAATTGCAACCTGAAGTTCCAGTTCTGCAGCATCACATCCAATTTGCTGGATGCCTGCAGCTGATTTATGTCAGGGTCCCAAATTCTGGGAATGCTTGAGCGTGGGCTGAACTGGAGGGTAAATCACTCCCGTGGCCCCTTTTTCTGGCCGGGGACTCTGTGAGGATGAGTTTGGAGCTGAACTCAGAGTCCCCCATAATTCTACTGCTTTGCAAAGCTCTTCCAGCTGCCAAAATTAGTGTTAGGTGTAAAACTAAAAAGTTTTGGGGAGAAAAATGATGACAGTGTTGTGAGGAGAGAGATCCATGCTCAGCTTCAGATGAGGAAAAAACTTCTCATTGCTCTTTAAAGAGAAATGGGAGTTTTATTTATCTTTTTTTTTTTCCTTGAAATACCAACATTTCCCTTTCCTCCAATTTTTATTGTTGTCATATTTGATTGGTTCGTTTTCTTCCTGCTTTAGATCAGGTCTCTCCTCCAGCAGTCAATAATATAATGTCTTATAATGATGAATTCTTACGGCATCCCAACGTTACGATTCAGCTCTTGACCTTGGTGGTTATTTTTTCAAAGTGAGAATGGAGTAAAAGGTTCTTTTGGACAGGGAAGATGAATGCAGATGGGAATTCCAGGGAAGCAGGGGGATGTGGATGACAAAGCAGGGCTGGAAAGGGAGACAACAACAAGATGTGAGCTCTCCGTGGGCACAACACACCTCAAAAGATGCTTTACTTATGGTCGGGTGAAGGAGGGCTGTAAAAATAGTAGAAAATCCAGAAACTTTTGGATGTTGGCACAAAGATTTGACCTGCGTGGACAGAAGCAGGAGCAGTCTGTCCTCCAAAGGTCCCTGGGCTGCAAAAGCCAATTTACCCCAGCTTTGAGCGAGGTCTCTGCTCAGGCACAGCGTGAGAGAGAGAAGAGATCCAGGCTGGGCAGATGGTGGGGAGGAAACAGTTGCCCACAGCTGCTGGGAGCAGCAAAAAATCCAAGGAGGAGCAGCCAAAACACAGCCACATCCAACTCTGGGGCAGGGGAGGCAGAGACCGGCAGCCTGGGCAGGAAAAGGAGCCGGGAACCAGCTCAGTTTTCACCGTTCAGCCAAAGACAATGAGCTGAAAATCACCTTGTGGGGTTTTCTGATCCATCTGCACCGGGTCCCTCTGAAAATCAGTATGAATTATCAGCTAGGAACTGTTTGCTCTAAATTTTGACTGAAAAAAACCCCCAACTTGGCAGGATTTCTTTAACCAGCTGAAGGAGATTGATTCCCAGTGAGTGTTTCTGTGACTCCAGGATTTTGTGTGAGCTGTAGCCTCTCACAACTCCATTCTTCGCTATCAGCTGCAGGATTTAGGGAAAAAAAAAATGAGCTTTAATCTCCCCATGGAGGTGCAGCTCCTGCTCACATTGCTCTGGTGCCCACCTCTTGTGCAGTCCCTGAGGAAATTCACCTTTGGGGAAGCAAAGCTTCTGTGGCTGTGATAAAATCAATGTTTTCTGGGGGCAGAGACACAAGAACTCAAGAATGGCCCCATGAAATTTAACAATAATCATTGCTAAAGTGGCAATTTAACAATAATCAAGTCAGTAGTGTAAGAATTCTTTGGTGTGGTTATTAGACAGCAAGGTTGATTCTTTTCTTGGATTTTTGTAGTTATTTCTAGAGATCTGTGGATTTTTTTTTTTCTAGGATATTTGTAGTTATTTCTGGAGATCTGTGGTCTTTGGTTGTGTTAAATGCCATAAAATTCATGGATCCTTAAACACCTGCTCATTTCCAAAGAAGATCAGAACTTTTCCATCATTTAGGGGGAAAGGGGAGGATTTATAGAAATCCTGTTACATATTAGAACCTCTTCAAAAGGTGTTTTATTGGTGTTTATAAAGACGGAAAGCTCCTTATGTAGGAAAAATGCACTTAATTAATGCACAGGTCAAATATGGTATATTTTTCATTACTGAGCCCTGATTTGGTGGTAGTTTGGAACCTTTAATAATCTTTTCCACTGGGCAGGCACAGCTGAATTTGCTGATTGGTAATAAAATCCCCAATCCGATGACTTTCTAAGGAAGCCATGTCAGTTTTGCCAGCTGAAACCAAATCTGTTTGGGTTGTTTTGTGCGGGGAGGTTGTGCAAGGAGCTGCAAGGATGAGCCAAAGCCTGGTGAAATCCAGCTTCTTCCAGGGTCTGGATCTGCTCCTTCTGGCCTTCAAAAAGGGGGATGGATATTCGAATCTCTTTGTCCTTGATCTGGAAAAGAAGTTATTTGTTCTTCCTCAAAAGCTCTGCGTGGTTTTGGAAAAGGGATGGGCTGAAGTGCTGGTACTTCCATAAATCATGGGATTTCCATTCTTTTAAACCCAATTTCCAAGGTTTCTGTTTTCTCATTTAGCCTGGGGGAGGCTTATTTTTCTCCCTGAGGTTTTGGAGGTGTGCATTTGTTGTTTTATTATTCTGGTGTGCTCATTGCAGGAGAGTCTGGAGCATCCTCTGTGGAAATGTCGGAGCTCAAGGTGACCAGAACATGGAAAACTTGGAATCTGTGGAAAATGAAGAGCTGAAATTGTGTTTGGATTGCTTTTTAAAGCTGACAGAGAGGTACTGATGGGAGGGAGATGTTTGTCACCCTTATAAATTCCCCTTTTCAAGGGCGTTTTTCTCTGTGTTCTCCATCACATTTTGTGGTTCCCTCTGCACCTGAATTTCTTCCAGATAACACTGTGGCCCCAAAAAGGATATTTAGGTCACAGGATATTTCCCTGCGTCACCCAAGCTCAGGACTCAGCCTGAAGAGAGGTTTGATGCCCTCAGATCAAGGAGCAGGGTTTTCAAAACAGAATTATCTCTCCTTTGAGTCCCTCAGAAATGGAGCTTTGGGATCAGGGAGTGGTGGGTTTATGATGTGAGAGACTAAACAATCTGCACCTCTCCTTTAGCCCTGGCATCGCACCCAGGATCCTGCTCTCCTCCGCTGGGATCAGCCAGGCTGCTCTCAGTCATGGAAAACATGGAATGCTATGGGGGCACGGTGACCTGTTGGGTGTTAAACCTGAAAATTCGATCCAAACCTGCTCTGGCTTTGCTCCTCCTGCAACCCACCCCCAGCCCATTAAAAGGCAAATTTTTTTATTTAGAAAATAATTTGCTGCTCTGAGAGGATTCATTGTGGTAAAACTCAGGGAGGATTTTAAAAACTAAGCAATTTTAAATTTTTTGGTTTAGTACAAAATAGTTTATTTTTAAATCCTTCTCATTTGAAGCAGTCCAGGCTTTAGGATAATGAATATTCTCTATCTGAAACATCTTTGCTTTCTGAGTTTTGGCAGGAAAGACCCTAAGTTCTGTAAGAAACTGAACAAAATTATGCATTTCATCAACTGTGTCTCTGTGTTGCTTCTGTGGGGTGTGTGTGTGTGTTTGGTAATTGAGATATTGCTAATTAAACCAGAGAAATTTGATGCTCTACGCAGCACTGATTGGCTCTAATTGGGCTACCAAG
Organism: Donacobius atricapilla; assembly: GCA_013397315.1. NCBI lineage: Eukaryota > Metazoa > Chordata > Aves > Passeriformes > Mimidae > Donacobius > Donacobius atricapilla. The sequence continues at coordinate 82,794 of WBMY01013788.1, forward strand.
CAATAAAATCAGATCTGCTCCCTTAAACCAAGAGTAGCACTCCTAGAAAATGGAATTTTTGGGGATCCCCCTCCCTTTTTGGGGAACACTGCTATTCCCTTTTCCCTGCTCTGCAGGGTCACAAACCTCCTTTTGAAGGGCTCCTTTTCCTGCACTCATTTTTGGACAGCGCAGCCACAGCAAGGTCCCGCCACCTGCATTTTTAATTCCTGGGGATATTTCAGTGCCAGGTGGGAAAAGAGTGGGAGCTCCAGTCCTTGCAACAACCTCTGCCGCTGGATCTTTCCAGCGAGCCAGGGAGACAGCGAAAAATAGTCAACATTATTTCAGCACAGTGGGGAAGGAGGGATGAAAGCTCTGCAAATGAATTCATTGTGACAACCTTTGTGAGGGATCCGAGTGTTTGATCTTTTAAAAGATTTAATAATTCTTTGGAGAGATTAAAGAATAAAACTGGCTGGGAGGAGGAGAGGAAGTTAACTTTCTTTCCCCTGATTCTGTCAAAATAGTAAACAAAACAAAAAAACAAGCAANAAAAAAAAAAAAGAGCAAATCCCTAAATTTAGTCGGCTTCTCCCCACATCACCTCTTTTTTTGGGTGTTGATGCATGTCATGTTTGAGTCCTTGTAGCAGAGAAACTCTTGGGAACGTGACCCCTCAGATAAAGATTTTGGGCAATGATCTAATGTGCTTCTATCCAATGGAAATGGAGCTAAAAAGCAAAGTAATTAAATGCCTGGAAATCAGAATTTCCCCCAGGTTGGGGTTCATGATGTTTTACACTTTTCCAAAAGGCCAAACCTTCAACCACAGGGTTGGGTTTGGCCCCTGACTGCTGAACCAAGCAGCTCTGAAGGTCTTTGCCCTGCCACTGCTAATTTATCTTACATTAATTTTTGGTTTCTTGGACCTTTGAAAACCTTGTAATTTAGATTTTTTCTTAAAACGAACTCAGATTGCTGAGATGCAAACAGTAAATTCCTCTTGTGTTTTGTGGAGGTATTACTTTAAAAAAAAACCCTACAAAACCAAAACTAACCCCCGAGGAATTAAAACAGGTAGATTTTTTTCTATCAAATGACCTGGTATTGCTCTTATTTTAAAATAAGGGAATTATCTCTGCTGCAGTTTTTGGGGGAATCAAACTTTTCTGCTTTGAAGAAGTACTGATAATTTAAAAATGAGAATTCTTGGTTCAGCCCTGGTCATGGTCTACCTTTAGCCAGCAAACAAATAAATACAGTTTGACTGGGAACAGCTGCCACATCCAAGTGGAGCAGGGTAGGAAGAGTTTTGTAATCATTTCTCCATCAAATACTGAACAGCCTTTCCTATGATAAGACCCCAGGGTCCTCCAGGCTGAGCCAGAAACTCCTCTGGACTGGAGCTGCACAGGAAGGGCACTCAATGGAGGCATCTATTTCAAAAGCCACACATAATGAAGATTAATTAGACCCTCTTTAGCAGCCCAAAGTTAAATACACACAGCCAAGGCCTTGGGCCTCCTCACACCACCAGAAAGTTTCCATGGAAAGCAGAGAAGATTAAAAAGTGGGCAACAGAAGAGAGAGGGTCAGCTCCTGCGTAAAGTTACATTAAAAATGTACCAGGTTTGACTTTCCTTGTTCACATACAAGGATCGAGTGCCTTAAGGGGCGCTTGGAGCAGGTCAGGGGTCACGTTCTGTGTCTGTTTGCAGTGGAGCAGCTTCTCCAACCACATTCTACTTAATTCCCTTTTTGGTGGCCGAGGGCATCCCAGTTCCCTCATTCCATGCAATATTCTTTCCTTCCAAAAGGCCAAACTCATGCACCTGTGTCTTGAATTTTTCAACCACCAGCTGGGTTTTGAGCGGACTTCAGAGCTTTGCAACGACAACGTTTCCTTCTGCTTTGTTTTCCTGCGAGACATCGCTTGGCCTCAGATGCAGGCTGGGGTCAATTTATGCTTTGATCCCACAGTTCCAGGCCTAGGATTTGAATTAAGGCTGGACTTGGTGATCTCAGAGGTCTCGCCCAACGTGAAGGAGTCCATGATTTTGGTCTTTCAGAGGGGAAGCAAGGCACCAATGCAGCGCGTCCTGCGGCTGAGGGTGTTGGGACAGGCTGGGCACGACCCGTACTTTTCCAGCTGCAGGATGCCTCGGAGGGGCTGTGTCTAGTGCACTCAGTGGGTTTGACTCTTTCAAACCCTTCCCAGGGCCAGGCTGTCCCCACTCAGTGCTTTGGCTGCCGGCACAGGAGTGGGGAAGGAGCCCTGAGCGTCCCCAGCACCTTTGGGCACGCAAAATCCTCGCCGCGCCTCATTGTCAGGGCTGCTGACTGCTCTCATTAACTTCAAGTGGCATCGAGTGCTCGGCACAATGGCCAACCGAGCCCTCCACTTCTTTAAAGTGATCTTTGGGGTTTCATATTTATTTGCAAACCGGGGGCGGCGCGGATCCCGAAAGAAAAGGGTTTTCCTCCTCGCCCGGAGCTGGAGGTGGACACACGGAGCCAAGGCGCGTTCTGCCAGCACAATGGCAACTTATGAATAAGATCATACTTGTATTTGCATTAACACGGCTGGCTTCTCCTGGCAGTTTTACATAATCTCCTTTTCAATGGGGAAGGGTGTCATTTCCCCTTCATTTCATACAGCCCCGCTTTGAAAATGTAGGGAGGAAGTATTTAAAGAAAGTCCGCATTTTATGAAAGGGAAAATTGCCGGCGTTCCTTTGTGTGTCTCAGTAGGATTTGGATAGATTACTCATACTTAAAAAGGAAGGGAGCTTTTGCTTTCTCTTCCCCTTTTTTAAAAAAAACTTGCATTAACATGATGTATTGACATATTACAAAATCCAGGGAATGCTGGAGAGCGAGTCAACCGCGGGTTTGTCCACAAGTTGCAACAAATTCTTAAAACGTCGTCACCTTCTGAAATAAAATTGTCACATTTTGGATACAGGCAACTTTTATAAGGACTGGAGCTCCACTTCTAAGATAGGGACAACAGCGTGTCCTCTCTCTCTTGCTTTTTCTTTCTGTTTAAAAATTAATTCTCTCTTTTTTTTTTTTTTTTTTTTTCTTTTGATCCAATGAGCTGGGTAGGAGTGCAGCACGTTTGAACCATTTTCATAAATCAAGCAACTGGAATAGATTTTAATACAGAATTGTATTACTGCAGGAATGCCAGGCATGCAGGCTTGAAGCACTAACACTCCTATTAGCTGAATGGAAGCCAATCCTTTAGCTGTAAGCATATTAAAGGAAAATAATTCCCCTGCTACATTTCGGGGGTCTCTGATGTCAGAAATCCTCCCTGAAGTAACTCACAACTTTTTGTCTGAGTTGTCCTTGTCCCGGGGGTGTTACAACTGGTCAGTGACACCCTGAGGAATATGTTTCACAGGCAGATATGAAAGCCCACTGAGCTCCTCCTCTCTCTCTGACATCCTTGGAGTAAAAATAAAGTCGTGGAGAAGTAGAACATCAAGGTTCAGCGCTGGAAGAAGCTATCAGCTCCCACAAAGGCTTTCTATTCCTTCCAGGACCTATATTTATATTTGCTGATGACTCCTTGTCAATCTGACACTTGCTAATCAACCTTTGATGATAATTGTAACTCTTGCTAAGGACACTTCATCCTAGGAGGTCAAAAGGACATTTTGTACACTGAAATGCACTCTGTGCATGCATGTGACTCAATCCACGGGCACATGTTTATATTTACAAGAGGTGTTTATGCTAACACTCCTTTTTTGGGGTATATTTTTTATCATTCTTCTTTTCCTCGTTTGCTGCTGTCTTTTTCCATCTATGAAATGTTGCTCGTTGCTAAATCATTACCAAAATTTACAAGGGAGGGGTGAACTTGCTGCTCAAAACAGAGGGGAAAGCACAAGAAAATTTTAAAGATGCTTTAGTAAAAAAAATTGGTAAATATTCAGCTCACTCTTTTTTTTTTTTTTTTCTTTTTCACACAAAAAGAGAAGGGTTTTTGTGAAATCAGTTGATAACATCTTCATCTAAATCCATTTATTATCTCCTGTTTGAAAAGCACTTAGCTCAACAGGGCTTTGTGCCTTCACAGAGGTTTCCAGGTATCATCAGATCAAGAATCTTGAGTTAAGCACGGATAAAACAGAACAATGTTTGTTATTTTCTCCCTCCAAAAAGGCAGCAAAAAACTTGCATCTGACACTGGCGGTGTAGACTAAGCTAATTGGGAGGCTTTTAATGTCATGTTTTGGCATTGAATTTTATTCTTTTTTGAGTCCTTTTTGTTTGACATTCCACAGGTTTTGGATGTGTTGGACTAACCCCAGTCTCGATCTCTGCAAATAATCAGATTTTGAATTTCAGGGTTTGCTAACGAGTCCTGGGTTTGTAGTTCGGGCTCCCAACATCAGGAATTCAACCGAAGGACTCCGGGGATGGGTTTCCACTTGTCCAGGGTCCTCTCCCAAAGACAGCCCCGGATCTGCCGTCAGGAGGCAGAAAGCGCTGGGCACTGGAGATTGCTGAGCTGCCCGAGGGCGCTGCCTCTGCATCCCCGTTTTAATTGCCCTGTTCAGTCTGGTGCGCCAGCCTTGGAGCGAGAGTGGTGGAATAACGCGCAGGATAATCCCTTCTTGTAGGAATCTCAGCATCACCTCCGTGACTGGTACCCAGAGACTGCTTCTGGCTCAAGAACTGACCTCAATCAGACAGCGGGGCCAGAGCAGAAAAGCAAATTATCTCCCTGCTTCCACAGTTTGCTCCCGAAGGACTCCAGAACCTTGCATAAACAAAAACTAATTATAATACACACACACACACACACACACAAAAAAAATTAGTAAAAACTCGAAGCTGCTCTGCTCGTAGGCTGAACAAAAAGGAAGCTGGGAGAGTGAATGTCACAGTGCCATCTACTGACGCCAGCCCCGAGCGTGGAGGGAGAACACCCAACTGCAGGGGGAAAAATAAATAAATAAGGCTGGGAGTCTTGGAAGGATTATGTTTAAAGGAAGGAGACGACTGCTAATTAACGTGACAAGAGAGAAAGCCTCACCTACTGACAGGTTATTCATCCCACAAGCGTTAGAATCCTCCTCGGCGATGTGTGTTCCTATAATTCCTGGAAAAAGGCTCGTGCTGGAGGGACAGCTGACCAGAACCCTCAGTGCCAGCTCCCATCTTTCTGTTTTGTCTTGATGAGCTGTGCACCAGAGGAGAATTACAGCCTGCTCTGTGGCAAGCAATTTGAAGACATAAAGGAATGCAATTGTGGAATAAAACCCACTCTGTGTGCTGTGAGATAACTTCACCTGACACAGAAAATGAGCGGTAACTCGGAGGCAGGTAGGAGCAACCTGTAATCCAGTTGACATAAATGAAAAGATGATATTGGCAGAAAATTGGGCTGCGTGTGAATATAAAGGCTGTTGAATAACAGGGAATGGGAAATGACATGCTCAGCAGCAGCGAGGGAAAGATGAAAGGAGTTCAGAAAACATTTGTATGGGAGAAGCCAAGTACGAGTCAACAAAGGCTGGAATTCTCTGCTCCTCGAAGCAGAGCTGAACACTGCAGCCCTCAGCCCTACCTGTGCTCAGCGTTGGCAAGTGGTGAAGTGTCAAAACAATTAGAGCTTCTTCTCTGGTTGCTAATGTGCCAGCTGAAGTGGAGGCTGAGGTGTTCAGCAAAACCATTACTAAGCAAAATGAGGCATCATCATCCTTTGTATCACTCTCAGTAATTCCAAGGTAAGGATGAAATTAAGGATGAGCAGAGAGTGATTGAGGATGGAGAGGCAGAGGGAAAAAAAAGTCAAGAGGTGAGGAGACTGCAGCATGTTGATTGAGGGAAAAAAAAATATCTATATATTCTGAAGGGTTGTGTCAAGTATGAGAATTCAGGAGGAGGGGAGAAGTGAGCACCTGAGCTGTGCTTGCTGAGATTCACTCCAGATATGTTGTGGCAGATGGAGCTGACATCCTGGGAGAGGCTAAGAGGTAAAAGTAATAATGAACAGCCTTCAGAAGGTAAAAGCAGAGGAAATGTTAGAGCTGTTACAGGAGAGCAAGCAGGAGATGTTTAGATTTATGAGTTCTTTTGGAGAGCAGCCATGGTTTGTCTTTATTTCCTAGTAACTGGTTCTTGGTTTGAGCTTCGTCAGGTCATCAGATTAGTGCCATCAGCTCTGAAAGGTTCTCAGCCCTTCCTTTGGATCATCTAGCAGGCACAAAATGAACATGAGGAGTGCAAGCACGATCTGCTTTTGGGGGAGCTGTCCTGAACAGCAAAAGCAATGGAAAAAAAAAAAAAAAAAGCAAGAAGAGAGAGAGAGGATTTTGTTATGGCACCATCTGTCTCCTCGCTGTTAATATTTCTCTCCCCTCCTTGCAGTGATTCTGAAAGCTGGGTTTGAGGATGGATGTTGCAGCAGGGATGGTTCCAGAAGGGGCCATGGCCGTGGCTGTCCATCCATGGAAAGCAGGGTCTGGCTGAAGGGCCCTGCGCGACATTGATCTCAAAAGTAACACCGAGAGCCCAGCTTGGCTTGGAGGGCGGCCAGCAAGTGAATTCCAGCTCAGTGCTCCTTTCCTTGGTCTCATTCTCCTCTTCCTTGCTTGACTTCGTTTAGGGCTTTAATGAGAGTCCAGACCTGTCTCGGGCAATGCACTTTTGCACAGCACCTGGGACAGGCTCCCACTGGATGTTACAGCACCCTGGCAAGGGCTCTGCTCTCATATTTTTCAGCTGACCCAGAGATTTCAAACAGCAGTTTCATTTTTCCTCTTTTAATTTAATTGAAGAATGTAAAAGGAGCTTTTGACTTTTACTGGCGGAACCTGAGGAGGACTGAAGCAGTTTAAACTTGACCGACCTTAATCCTGCAGGGCACCCTTCTAAACTTTTGTTTACCTCCTGCGAGTTGCTGAAGAGAGGAGGGAAAAAAGGAAGGGGAAAAAAAAAAAAGGCAGCTTTCAGTTGCTTAAACCCCCTCGTGGTATTGAATTCTAACCAAGTACATCCAGCCCTGCCAGCCAGAAATGCTAAAAGGAGGAAAGCTGCTGAATCAGAGGAGAATCAGGATGGGGAGGATGGTAGGGAATATGAGAGTAGCACTAGGTGAGTTCATTTGACAGACTTACTGCTGTTTTGTATTTGCAGATCATCTGGGAGCAAACTTCTTGGGTTTTTTTTTTATTATCATCGCCGGGTTTTGTTCCTAAATTATTTAGCAAATGTTTTCTGGGAGCCACTTCCAGCATGTAGATGAGTTATCCCCAGCTACTTGCTGGTCTAAGGAGTAAGTTCTGCAGCTCTGAGCTGACCTTGCAAGATGCCAAAAGCTTTGAGCACCCTGGGCTGGGCAAACGGGGAGTTCCGGGTGCTCTGCACCCCTCGGGTTCAAACCTTCTGTGCAGGGTGGAGAGTGGCCACTTCAGTCCAGAACCCCCAAATTTACCAGGCAGTCGCTTCTCTTTTATTTCTTAAGCAGAGACATCTTTGACCCAAATGAAATAACTCCACTGCTGGTGGAAGATCCGAGCAGGTGCCCATTTCCCTGAAGGCGTTATTGGGGTGCCAACCCAAACCCAATTTCACTTTGAGGCACCTAGCAGCCCCTGCGGCCCGTTTTCGGCTCATTTATTGTTTTGAAAAATGCCCGTCTGGTGGCGTTATCAGGAAACTGAGGAGATACAGTGGGAATGTCTTTGCTGAGCGTGGTTTGCTACAGGAAGCTGTGCAGCCATCAGCTGATTAATGCCAATTTATTTAGAAATGGAGTCTGGCCATGGCTGTCTGCTTCCCCAAAAGATCCTGTTGTGTCCTTTCTCCACCACACTCGCTGGAGCATGTTTGCTAAAGCTGCTGTTGCATATGCTTGGGCAATAAAACATTTACAGCTATTTCAGAAATTGCTGCAGTAGGCAATTTTCCTCATTAATTTTACCATTCTGGATGGGATTTCATGAGGTGTGAAGGCATGCAGAGTCATACCTGACACTATCCCTGTTCCTGCTCGTAATGCCAGCCTCTTCAAGGGAAAAAGAAATCAGGAGGGGATGTTCTGGGGGGAAATGGAAGTGGCAGCTCCACATCCAATGATCAGGCAGAGAATCACAGAATACCCTGAGCAGGGAGGGATCCACAGGGATCGTCCATGTCCTGCTCCAGCTCCTGCTCCTGCAAATTTATTCTGATTGTTCTTTGCTCCTTCTTGCCCAGGACTATGGAGACTTAAAAATACCTCCGGGACCCCTCAGGGAGAAACGGGCTATAAAAATATAACAATAATGATTTCTTTCTCCTGCCTCCATCTGAGGAATCTCTGAGCGTGTTTCAACTATCAGAGAGCAAGAAACCCATTGTAATGCTGTCCCCTGGGTAAAGGTGGGAAAAGGAGGCCCTGAGAGGTAGAAGGAATCGTACAAGGCTAAATGGAAAGCCAGTAGCAGATCAGGAGACAGACCTGAGGGCAGGCTTTGGGTCCTGACCCTTTTTTTGCAGGAGCCGTCCCCATTTTGGGGAGAATGGTTTTAATCTGTGCCCAAACGCTTCATTTCCACTCAAGATTTGGATGTTTCCTGCAGGAAGAAGGCTTCTCTTCCATTTCAAAAGTGATGCCTGTACTAAAATAAAACTACCACAGTAACAAATCAAAGAAGGCTCTGCTCCATCCTTTGTCCCAGAGCTGTATCTCAGCCTGACTCTCCTGGAAATATTAAGACAGGTGATGGATAGAGACAGGCCAAAGCAGAGAAGATCTGGAATTATTCTTTTCATATTCCAAAAGAATGAGCTCGTGTTGTTCCTCACACTTTCAAATTTGCCCCAATTTATGGGGTAGATAAGGCTGGAATTTTGAAGGGCGACATCATGAATTGCTTTTCTTATTGATCGAGCTTTTAATGTGCCAACAATGAAAACAATAAAACTTGCATTTAAAAACAAACATTTCTAGCACAGGAGCTGCATTAAAATGACACAAATTGCTTTTGTGGGCTGAATTTAACAGAACACCCATGAGGTTCCACTTAAAAACAACAAGCCAACAAAAATCAAATTGCATTGTTTTACAGGCAAACAAAATGGTGAGCACGCCTTGGGCTACGTTTTCAGCGCGTTTTCTTGGGAGATCAAAGCTTCAGTCCCATTAACCCTTCAAATGTCAGCCTGGTGAGCGCCTTTTGCTTCACCTCTGAGCTTCTGGCGCTGCCTTCAGCTCTGCCTGGAGCTGCTGCTCTTCCTCCTCCTCGTCTCCACGGAAGCACCACCTTGTAAGAGCGGGCAGAGTTCAAACAGCCTCTTTAGCCAGCCCACTTTGCTCTCCCGTTTTACTGGCTCGGGGATCTGGCCAGAAGCCAGCACTGAAACACATTTATTTTGGTGTTTGCTGTTCGCTGTGGCCAGCAAGAGGCTGGATGAGGCTTTGTTGGCCAGCAGAGCCATTCTGGAGGAAATTAGGGTTTGTTGGGTCCTTGTTAAAGGACCTTGGACATCAGACGTGCTGGTGATGGAGAGCTGGTCGCTCGTAGTGAAGGAAAGCTGATTCATTTTGGTGTTTGTCACCCGTTCCAGCAACCACTGGGCATCTCACGTGCTTCCTAAAGGAACAAATGCCCACAAGATGCCACTCCCTGAGGGTTTGCTGCATTCCTGGGGACAACAAATGAATATTTTGCCCAAATATTCCTGTTCCATGTGGTGGGCCAGACCCTAATCTGCTTTCACCCTCATTTCCCTGCTCTGCTGGGACCTTGCTTCTTGTGAAAATACAAAAACACCCTTCCAAGCAGTTGTTAATCCCAAATATCTGCGTGTCCACATACATCAAAAAGATCAGGAAGAGAGAACAGATGCAGCATTTTGGGGCTGGTTTGGGAGCATGGAAAGATTTGGGATCATGGAAAGGTTTGGAGAGCAGCAGCTTCTCCCCCTTCTGGGGCTGATTTGGGAGCATGGAAAGTTTGGGGAGCATGGAAATGTTTGAGGATCATGGAAAGGTTGGGAGAGCAACAGTTTTCTCCCCCTTCTGGGACTGGTTTGGGAGCATGGAGAGGTTTGGGAGCATGGAAAGGTTTGGGAGAGCACCAGCTTCTCCCTCTTCTGGAACTGGTTAGAAAAGTTTGGAAGCATGGAAAGATTTGGGGAGCAGCAGCTTCTCCCTCTTCTGGGGCTGATTTGGGAGCATGGAAAGGTTGGGAGAGCAGCAGTTTTCTCCCCCTTCTGGGACTGGTTAGAAAAGTTTGGAAGCATGGAAAGAATTGGGGAGCAGCAGCTTCTCCTTCTTCTGGAAGTGGTTTAGAAGCATGGAAAAGTTTGGAAGCACAGAAAGGTTCGGGGAGCAGCAGCTTCTCCCTCTTCTGGGACTGGTTTAGGGAGCAGGGAAAGGTTTGGAAGCATGGAAAGGTTTGGGGAGCAGCAGCTTCTCCCCTCTGAACGCCTGGGAGCTGTGGGATTTATCCATCCCCGCCTGTGGGGATACTGAGAGCCCCATCGGACGCTTGAAGAATTTGGAAACCTGCCAGGAGGAAAGGGTCAAAAGGGAGGATTTTTTTTTTTTTTTTTCCCATGAAATCCAGAAAAGAAGTACGAAAGGGAAGGGGAAGAAGGAGCCTGGAGCTGTGGCAGAAGGTGGATGTGGCTCACCCAGGAGCGAACTGCACTTCCCCTCGCTGGGCCTCCTGTGCACATGCCAGAGCTGACTGCTGAAATGCTGCAGCTCCAGTGCCAGCCCGCAGCTGTGTGCAGCTGTGTCCAGCTGTGCCTCCCGGCCCCTCACAACTGCATTTTCACACAGGAACAGCCCCTTTCCAAAGGGCTCCCCCCCAGCTCATCGCCGCGGCCCAACAGTGTGGGAAACACAGCCTTTCATTGGCAGGGCGTTTTGGGGAGGATTTTACACCCCCGGGTAACTCAGCAGCGTGCTGGCGTTGGGTTTTATTCACCTGAGCGCTTCAGTCCCACACCCTGCTGCTCCCTTCCCTTTAGGAATTCCTCAGCCCGGTTCTTTCCAAGGGAAAATGGAAGTTAACCTCACTGTGCTTTCCTTCTGAAGGATTGGGATGTGAAGCCCCAAAAGGCCAAGGACACAAATCTGATCTCTCTGTGACCAGGGACAGGACCTGGGGGAACAACTGGAGCTGTGTCAAGGGAGGTTTTGTTGGATTTTAGGCAAAGATTCTTCCCCCAGAGGGTGTCAGGCACTGCACAGCTCCCCTGGGAATGGGCACCAAGGCTGCCAGAGCTCCAGGACAACGTTCTCAGGGACAGAGTGGGATTTTTGGGATTGTGAAGGGCCAGGAGATGGACTGGATGAGCCTTGTGGGTCCCTTCTCACTTGGGATATTCTCTGAGTCCTTGAAATCCAACCCCCAGGGGTAAACACCTTCAGGGACACCCTCCCACGGGGTGGCAGTGCCAGTTTGTCACCCTACAGCGCCCACGTCCCACGGCGGAGTCCCTAAATCCCTAAATCTGTGCTACAAACTGCAGGAACAGAATAAAATCTCCTTTTTCCCTAAATCTGCCCTACAAACTACAGGCAGAGAATAAAATCTCCCTTTTCCCTAAATCTGCCCTACAAACTGGAGGCACGGAATAAAATTTCCCTTTTCCTTAAATCTGTGCTATAAACCTCAGGCACAGGATAAAATCTCCCTTTTCACCCTTGATGCGCAGGTACTTCACAACAAACGCCAGAAATCCAAGGGAAATGAGAAAGAACCTGAAGAATAAAAGAAGAATATTTTACAAATTTTTTAATGTTTTAGAGGCTGGCTGATGATTGGATTGGATGATTTTAAAGGTCTTTTCCAACCTGAGTGATCCCATGAAGTTTGCTGGATGCTGCATAAGGTTGAAGGAGAATCTCAGGAACAGAGGGTACAGAAGTTTTGTCATCTTCACTCCTACTTTTACTCGATTCTAAATCTGCGTGGAGGAAAACTGCATCTTATCATGGATGGGCAAAACAAACAAACAAAAAACAAAAAAAAACAAAACAAACAAACAAAAAAACCCCAGCCTTTTCCAATGTCTTTATTTCTGGCAGTTTGGGGATATTTAGGAGTGGCAGAGGTTGTTATTGCATATAGGAAGGGTTTATTGCTTCCCTTCCAGTGCAAACTCGGTTGTGTCTGTCCCCTCAATTTCCCCTTTTGCTACTGGGATGAGGAAATGAAGAGAAAGGAGGGAAACACCAAAAAAAAAGCAGCACTGGTTTCCCTTTGTCTGCCACTCAGAACCTGCACATGTGCCTTGGGGGAGAGGGGAAACCAAAATGTGTCCCCAGACAGCTGATTCTGCCTCATCAGACACGGCTGGAGAGGAGCTGGGAGGGGACTGCCCGTGCCACCCTCTGCCAGTGCTTTTGTCTCTGCAGCTCTTGCAGCTCTTGCAGAGACTTGTCCCAAAAAATTCACATTCCTCAGCCAGACCTGCCAGGACGTTGCTTTTCCCGTAGTTTTCCAGGGGATTTCAGGAGCGTGGGGGGCTGCAGAAATGCCGTGCTGGAAGCCCAGATTCCAGGGAGAATTCCCCTTCACAATGGGCTGCATTTACAGAGGTTTGCTCCAAACGCAGCCAGGTCCAATTTCCAATGTGAAGCGAGGTGTGATTTTTAATTTAGTTTTTTATGAATTCCTTTTTTTTCTTTTTCTCCCTAATCCCATCATCATTATTCTGCTCCGAGCCCCTCTGGCGAAGGCTGGCGCTGGTTTGAAACACAGCTCCTTCCCCTGGTGCCAGCTTGCATGGGAGAAAGGCTGACCAGGGCATGGGTGGCCGTGCCCAGCACTGGTGGCAGGACTCCCAAGATCCTTTAAATCCATCCCCTGTCCTGAGGCTGCTTTTCCATCAGCTGGGAATATCCCTGTTTTGTCCTTGCTGTGGGGTGATGGAGGCGGTTTCCACAGTGGAGAATTTGGGCGGGTTTTGCTCCCATCCGAGGGAGCACAGAAACATCACCCCCGTATGGGGCGCTGGTGGTGCCTTTGGGGTGGCAGTGTGGGGTCCCACCCCTCTGGCGTCCCCACAGCGCTGTGCTGGACTCTCCTTCATCCCACACATCCCACGGACACGCTGAGGTTGGTCAAGCTGAAACTTTTCCCCGGCTCCACGTTCTCACAGCCATCTCCGTGAAGGAAAGTTAATACCTCGAGTTTTTCCTTTTGGGGTGGCTGGGAAGGGGAGGCATCAAGCGAGCAGGACCTGGTGGGCTCCGAAGGCATCCTGGAGGCATTAGATATGGCTGGCATTCGATCCAACAACTGAGGCTTTCCTGCTTTATCGAGTTCCCCTCTTTGCGCTCGCTGCACGCACAATGGGCCCCATTATGAGCGCCGCGCGCAAACCCCAGAGAGGGGCAGATGTTTCCCACCCCAAAAGATCCATTCCTCTCAGGCTGAGACACAGAGAGGCCTCTCCCCAGGACCTCCAAGGCACAGGGGTGCACGTTTCTGGGGGTTTGAGCACTTTTGGCCCTTGGGGAGCAGCAGAGAATTCCCTCCCTGCGCGGTTTGCTCACGTTCCCAGCAGGAATGAAAGCTGGGATGGTGGAGGAGAGCGGCTGCTCTCAGCTGGAGCCCGCTGAGGGCTCTGGGCATGGACACACCTGGACTTTGGGAGAGTTTTTTTCCGTCAGAATAATTTCCCGATTGTTGGCATTGATGCTTCTGGGATAAAATCGCCCTTGGAGGGGATGGGATTGATGTGCAAGTGTGTAAAGAGGGATCTCTGGGTCTAAAAAGGGAATTCTAGGTCTAAGAGGGGATCAGCTAGGTCTGAAAGGAGAACTCTGGGTCTGGAAGGGATCTCTGAGTCTCAAAAGGAAATATCCAAGTCTAAAAAGGGGATCACTAGGTCTGAAAGGAGAACTCTGGGTCTAAAACAGGAATTCCAGGTCTAAGAGGGGATCACTAGGTCTGAAAAGAGAGCTCTGGGTCTAAAACGGGAATTCCAGGTCTAAGAGGGGATCACTAGGTCTGAAAGGAGAACGCTGGGTCTAAAATGGGAATTCCAGGTCTAAAAGGGGACCAGCTAAGTCCAGAAGGAGAGCTCTGGGTCCGAAAGGGATCTCTGAGCCTCAGAAAGAAATATCCAGGTCTAAAAAGGGGCTCACTAGGTGATCTGTCCCCTGGGATCCAGGATGTGCACCCCCCAAAGGTGGCAGGGCAGGCAGGGGGAAGAGCACCCCCAAACCAAACTCTTGTTGTCACCAGCTCAGCCCAGACCAGTTTTCCTTCCACGTGCAGCTCCACTCGGCCAGGCCTGGTCCTGCCAAAGACACGTTTCAGGAAAATCAGGGCACGGGAAAAACGCAGGCACTCCCCACGTTGGTCACTTGGTGCCTAAGTGAGGGACAAACTGGGGTGCCAGGGTGATAATGGGGGTTTAACTCAGGAAAAGGTGCTGGAGGGAGATCTCTGGGAGAAAAAGGCAAAATCTGGTATTTTCCAGGCGTGCAAAATGGGATCATGTTCTCCTGCAATGAAGTGGAAACAGAGAATACGTGATTTCAAAATATTAAACCACCAAAATATTGATAAAGGGTTGATTTTCATTTAAGCAGTTGCCTCCCTGTGAAAAACCATGTTTTGGGGAAAAAAAAAAGCAAAAAACCAAACAATTTATTGACTCTGTCTCAACTCAAGATGGAGCATTCCTGAAGTGGAGGTGTGCTTCCCATCCTCTTCCAAATTAATGCTCCAATTTCCCATTTGGAAATTACTTTTCACTTCCATTTTTGTGTAGCACAAATACTTTTTTTTTTTTTTTTTAAAGTCAAAATAGAAATGGAGTTCTTTGGATTTTAGTTGGAGCTGGGCAGGAAATATTTTGTGTGGGAACTGAGAGGATTTTTGAGCATCTCAACGTTTTGAGCCCCCCTTCTTCCGACTTTCCAAAATGCACCTCAAAATGTGGGAAAAGCAGAAATCCAGGAGAGATTGCAGCTTACAAGGAGCAGCTCAGTGTGAAGGTCAGCTCTCCATGTTCTTGCACAGCACGTGCCAGAATATTTCACTGCTGGGACAGAAAGTCTGTATTTAAGTAGCAATAACTCACAGGAGGGATTGACAGATTGGAATGCACCTGGTTCAGGCTGCTGGTCGCTAATATCATTCCCAGTTTTCTCTGCTGAAAGGCAGCTGGGATGGTTTATGGGATATCCAGCCTTTCTTAGGGCTGTTTTACTTAAATATGCCCCCAAGTTAAACCCATGGGGTGGGATCCCTCAAGGGACAGATAAATTTGGGAGTGTGGTGGAGAGGCCTCTGTGTTTCCCACGTGGCTGTGCCAAACTTGTCCCTTTAAGGACACCCCAAAAAACCAGAACCCCCCCCCAAAAAAAAAAAAAATCACCAGTTGCTTCTGAAAATCGAGGCCAAGCTCCTGAGCTGGCAATATTGTCTAGAAACAATAGATGAGAATTATTTTAACACTTCGGAAGGGTGCCAAGTCATTTCCTTCTCCTTTATTGATTTTTTCCGTTGCCAGTAAATATATCTGCGGCAGCAGGATGAAAGGAGAGGGGGGAAGAGCAAAGTGTTAAAAAGGAGACTGAAACAAGACCTGTCCCCTGAACCTCTGGGAAGGAGGAGGACATTTTAAGACAGAAGGAAGCAGGGGATCCATGGAGGCATTTCACGGGGTTAGACGTGGTAGCAGACAGCCCAATATTATTTTCCTTGCCTGATCCTTTACTTAGATTGGCTCCTGTTTCTTCCCCTCATTGTGCAGTCCCTGCGTGAGCCGCTCTCCGTGTAAAGACATTCCACCTACATTCCTTTGCCACCGGGTGAGAGGAGGGGGGAGTGCAATTATGTGGGCTAGCGAGACACAAAAGGCTCTGCTCCGCAGCTTGAGCTCATAAACTTCAGTTAACTTTTCCCCTTAAAAAAAAAAAAAAATTTTAAAAACCCCTCAAAAAACCAAGCAGAGGACCTGGTTTGTTCCTCTTCTTCCAGCCTGCATGTGAAGGGTTTGGAGCTGTTTCTGTCCCAGATATAAGTATTTCCCTCCCCAGCACTCTGTAGAACACCGCAGAATAAATAGGTTTTAATTTTTTTGGCAACATCCATTCTTCTCTCTGGCTTTTCTTTTTTTTTTTTACCTGCATCTTCTCTGTGCTAATCACAGAATCCCAGAATGGTTTGTGTTGGGAAGGACCTAAAAGATCCTCTCCTTCCAACCCCTGCCATGGGCAGGGACACCTTCCACTGGAAAGGGTGAGGTGGGAACAGATTGAAAAGTTCCTTGGGTAAAAAGGCCATAGGTGAATAATTTTCCAGGGATACTTACGTCATAATGTTTATTGGGATCTAACGGGGGCCATTATGGCATTTATCCAAGAAGTTTCCAGGCTACAGGTGTGACCCGGCTTTTCTCCATCCTGCAGAGTCGTGTCACCATCCTGGCTATAAATCCTGGGAATATCCCACCACAGACACAGCTAGGAGGGAACTGGCTCTAGAAGGAGACACGGAGCTCTGAAAGCCCTGGGAGACACACAGACCCAGCAGTGATGAAATCCTCCAGCTGAGGAAGTCGGAGTGTGGAACAAACTGTTTAGAAGTTCACATAAACTGGACCTGTTCCAGGTGAACATCCTCAGGGCTGTGAGCAGGGCAGGGTTTTGTTATTCCACTTGCGAGCACTGAACTTCATTAGCTGGGCTCTCTCCATGTGCAGGGCTCGGGAAATGCTGCTGCCCTGCTTTCCCTATTGATTTCTGTGCCCCTGCACTCCTTCTTCCCATTTTGTCTAATAAGCAAATTTCATTACCTGACTTCACAGTTTTTCCTCTGGGCCATTAGAATTGCTTGACTGTATTCCTGGCAGAGCCCTTAATTAGAGATGGATCAGAACTGATGTCATTAAACTGATCCATTAACCACACTCTTCCTCTGACTCCAAATGCAGGTGGCTCAGAGAAAATGTGACCTGGATCCAAATCACCACTGAGTTCATTGTGCCGAGCCCCAAACCTCCTCAGACAGCCAAAGGTGGAGAAGAAAAGTCAAATTAAACCTTCCACAGATTCTGCCTCAGTTGTCCTGACACGGGAAACACCTTTGGTTTCTCCTGCAAGCAAAGCATTTGTGATGTGTAAATGATTTCATCTCTCACTGCACTTTTTGGAAGGCTGGGTCCTTACTCCAACAAGGTAAAAATGTTATCATTTTCCTCTAGTCACAGAAAAATCTTCTGAGACACAGACTTTCTTCTTTAGGCACCCTTGAGAGCTCTCTGGAAGCCAGTCCAATTTTTCTATTTCCCTATAAACCCCAATTAGGTTGGAATCCATAGGCTGAGAGAGACATTTTGGCTTTCTGCTGCCTTGTCCAGCAGCCTGGGCATTTGCTGAAATAAATTACAGCTCTTTTTAGAGCTGGACTCGGCCAGAGGTGGACACAGAGGAGCTGAACACGATGATCTCAGAAGAGATGCTCTGAATTAAGCAGGAGGTTGCTAAGCCACGAGACTGCTGCAGTCTCCAACACAAGTTACAGCGCCGAGCCCTCGCACAGAATGGGGTTTTCTGAGGGAAAAAAAGTCTGCAAGGACATAACCTGGGGTGGTTATGGCCAAAAAAAAAAGCTCCTGAAGTCATCCAGAGTTTCATCTTGTACCCCTTACAGCATCCACAAGCAAGGCAAACAAAACCAAAGAGCCTCCCTTGCCCCAGAATCTGCAGACTGAACTCTGCCTGGTTCTGGTGATTCTCTTTATTTATGTGGACATTAAAATAAAAATAAGGTTTCATTTTCCCCATTCTTTATGGGCTGCCCCAGTTTTTCCCCGAGGATGGCTCAGCACATATCTCACATCATCCATCTTGAGAGCTGAGACTGGATGGGTTTTAAGGTCCCTTCCAACCCAAACCATTCTAGGATTTTATGATATTTCTAGAAAGTTTTTCCCAACTCCTCACCAGCCAGAGAGGGTTAATTTGTCCTTTCCCTGGACCTAGCAGGGCAGCACCTGCTAGCAGGGTGGGGTGTTCCCTCACACAGCTTGTCAGAGGCNTCACACAGCTTGTCAGAGGCAGATTATTATTATTATTATTATTATTATTATTATTATTATTATTATTATTATTATGTGAAATAACACGTTCCTTTGTGCATGTCCCACCCCACAACCTTCATTCGAGCCTCGCTGGTCTCCCAGCCCTCGCTGCCAATTTTGCTGCTTTCCCTGTTTGCAGAAACCTTAACTCCGTGTTTGAATTGGCCTGCAGGATGTGTTTGAGGAGGGCCAGAGCCTGAACAAAAATGGGAGGCTCTCATCCCCCGAAAAAGAAGTGTAATTTGCCTTTAAAGGCTCTTAAACAGCAAACACATTCTGTCTGATCCTCCTTAATAAAGTATCCCAGCAGTGCTACAGTGCCCTTTTTTGAGGTCTGTGCAGTCTCATTAAATTTGATGTGTCACAGAGGGCTTGGACATGTGAAAGGGAGGCTGCAGGAACCAGGATTGAAGTTTGCCAGATTTGCTAAGGAAAAATGATTCATTATGGCTTTTCAAAATGGACACCCTTCAGGCTTCCCGCTCCATTGATTGTGAGAGCCGGGAAGAGGGAGCGGAGGGGCCACCGCAGCCTGCAGATTTAACCCTTATTAACAGCTGCCTAAATTAAGGATTCGGTTTGATCTGGGGAGACGTGCTCACGCTCGTGTGCTGGGAGTCAGGGAAAGAAAGGTTATTAAAGATTTAAGGGTGGTGGGGCTGGAGACTCGGGGCTGGCGCTGCTGTGGGGCCGGGAGGAGGGCGGAGGCTCCAGGTGGTGCAGAGCCCGCTGTGCGCCAGCCCTGCGCCCAGGACAGATGCTCAGAGCAGGGTGCTGCATCCCAGTGCCTCGGGAAAGGGGCAGGAGGTGCTGGGAAGCGTTTTTGGGCCATCCCTGTGGCGTAGCTGTGGTTTGAGGCCGGAATGTGCTGGTGCCATGGAGCTGCGCAAGGACCGCTCTGTTGGGCAGCCTCCTCCTCCTCTTCTCTGTTTCCTGGAGACCTGGACTTCATGGATCTGTGCCTCGTGGGGGTCAGTGGATGATGACCCTGGGGCACAAGACACTGTTGATGCTTTGGGTTTGTGTGTTGGAGCTGGAGTTCCAACTGGTGTGGACCATTCCCTGGTGGGTCCCTTCTGATGCCTCCAGTCTGAGCTTTCGTGTTTTCCAGATTCTCACTGCGTTGGTACACAACTCTGAACTTCATACAAAGTGTGAGCAAGTTCTCCTCACAGCTCAGGCAGACAAAACAATCCTTTCCCAGCCCAGAGCCAAGGGCACCGCTGCAGCTTCAGGCACAAAAAGTGCAAACAGCAGGGAATGGAGGGGAGCAATCTGGGAGGGTGGGACTGCATCACCTGAAGCTGGAATTGGACAGTGAACCCCAAAATGGAAATGGACCAAAATTTATAAAAGTGGGAAAACTCATGACCCATCATTCACCTTGGGTGTAGGCTCAGCCAGGCTCTCGTACTGCCCAAGGTTTGTCCTTTAAAAGCCTTTCAATAAATCCCTGCTTTATTCCTTTAACACTGCCCAGCCTCTGTCCCGCGTAGCCTCTCAAGGCATCACTTCCAGCTCAGAACATTCAGTGATCTGGGAATAAAAGTAGCTCAATCCCGAAAAACCTTCCCGGGTATCTTCCCTGTGCTTTGCTGGGAGCAGAGCCAGCGCAGGGAGGGTTCTCCCTGCACCTTTTCCGTGCTGGCGGTGGGTGAGGAGAAGGGAGGCTTGGAAAGGTGGTGCAGGGGTTTTACCAGCACAGGCTGATGCTATTTTGGAATATAGCAGAGACAGGTCAGGAGGGACACCCAAAGAGGGACGTGTCCAGAGCTCGTGGATGCTGTCCTGGGTCAGCGGCTCCAGGCAGCAGCAGGAATCAGGGAATTTAGGGATTCCCACCCTGCCCTTGTGATGGGAGCAGTGATGCAGCCAGGATGGAAGGCATGGAAATGTGTTAACCCTGGGCAAGAGGCTGCTAAAATGGGCTCTTGAGCAACAGGCTCCTCACACACTGCATTCCCTTCCTCTCCCTCCTCCCTCTCCGAGAGCCTACAGCCTAAAATTCACAATACAGCCACATTTCAAGTCAGGACACCAGAGGGAAAAACAAAAAAGAGAGGCAGGAAAACTGATCTGGGGGATCCATGTCTATTCCTTAGGATAGCAACAAAAAGGAGCCAACCCACCACGGGGGATTTCTTGATGCTGCAAAGAATTCTCCTGATTTGTGGCATCTGAGTGAGGGGGCCAAAAGGAAAAAAAACATTTGTGCTTTTAAAAAGGTTGTAAATCGCGCCCTGAACGTTCACCATTTACATTTTAAGTGAAATAGGATGTCAAACCATTTTGCTTTATGTTTATTTTCAAATACTGTACGCTTTACTGTCCACTTTCTCCAGTGCCTGCGCCATTTAAATCATATTGTATATAGCCCAAGATGCAGGGGAATATAAATCTCCCAGGGTGTGTGTATACACCAATTATTCTTGGGAAACGCAGCCAGCCAGAGCTCACAGTACCTGAGATACATGAATACAGTGGCCATGCTACTTCTGGGCATCTTTTGCAGGGGGAATTCTTACCCAGCATAGATTTAAGGGTAAATCCACCAGGTTTGGTGGTGTGCCACAGGTAAAAAAATTCCACATAAAATGAGATCTTTTAATCTGAGGGAGCAAATTTCAGCTGTGGGCACATACAGATGCTGCATGATAAATAAAGTCTCTCAGCTGCATATTTAAACAAAGCATTAAAGCCTTCACACTTCCTGTTGGAGAAGTATTTTATTCCTTCCCCTTTATTTATACAGCGCGGCAGCAAGAGCAGGAATAAATTTCATCAGCTTCTCACCGCCTCATCGCCGGCGGAGACGCACAGGAACAAGATGAAACATTGTTCAAATAAAATGTAAATTTAACTCGCACGCCTTGTCCAGTAAAACAGCGCGGGACTTGGCGAGGGAGAGCGCCAGGGTGCTGGGCATGGGCCAGCAATGAATGAGGTCCTGGGGGTGTCAGGATCCAGGATTTGGGCTCGGGGTCAGGCTGTGGGCTCGGCTCCATCCCTGCGTCCATCGTGGGAGCAGGCACAGCCCTTCCCTGGGCGCTGGTGCTGGCCAAGGTTGGTTTCCCTTGGAGCCGTGCCTCGGTTTTTTTGCTCCACTCAGCCTTTAACAAGGTGAGAGTTCCCACTGGGCTGCTTGGGAAGCGCTCTGTGCTGTCCCATCTCCGGCCTTTCCTGAGCTTGTGTCTTTGCAGCTGTTCCTCAAAGGTTTGCTTCTGTTCCAACCTCCCCATAGTTCGAATATTTTGTGGGTGTAAATCCTGCTCTGCCTTTGGATGCTTTGTGGGTGTAAATTCTGCTGTGACCTCTCGTGTCTTGCAGTGACACAGGATTGAGGGGTGCAGCCGTGCTCAGCGTGACCTCCCTGCCCTGCAGGAACCCCCAGCCACGCTGCTGCTGCAGACAGGGCAGGATCTGCGCCCACTTTGTGCATTCTGGGCAGGGGAACTCGCTGTGTGCTCAGGAAAAACATTTCCCTGCCAGCAGCGTAATGAGAGGTTTGATTGCCTTGCCTTGAGAAGAGAGACAGGGCTCCCCTGAGCTCAGGGGGGGAAACATCCACGTGGATTGACATCACCTGAGCTGCTCAGGAGGAAATGGTCAGGTGAGGGGCAGTGCCCTTCCTGCAGAGCCCCTCTGGAGTCATCCCTGCCCTCTGCAAGCCCGGGTAAATCGCAGCCATCGGGAATTCGATTTGCAGTTACTGCTCTGCCTTGATTTGTACCCGTCTGCCTCGCAGTGGAGCTGGAAACTCAGCTCAGAGGCAGTGCTGGGTCTTCCCTGAGCCACCCTCCTGGTTAATTAAAAGATATTCTCCCCTATAGCTCCTAGCCCAAATCCCATTTACCAGGCTTTCTCATGGGCAAAGAAAGGCTGAAATTCAAGCTGTAAGGGCTAAATAGATCCACATTGTGCTGTGGAAAAAGAAAAAAACTCAGCCCACATCCCAATTCAGTTAGCTGCTCAAAATGCTGCCTTGCTTATTGCCATTGTTAGAAAACCTCATAAATCATGAGATTACTTTCTCAGGGTCTGTCCTAGGAGCCGTCCTGAGGGTGGAGAGATTTAGGCAGCGCAGGAAATGGGGATGTTGGCTCAGCACACGTTCAAATCGGTGGCCAGGAGCAAATCCCCCAGCAGCAAAGACCCCCAAGGCCAAGCCTTGCACACCAGGGATTTGCACAGGTTGGGGATTGTGGAGCCTCCAAAGCATTTTGGGGAGCTTGCAAGGCTCTGCTGCTTTGTGTTGTATATTTAGTGTGGCTGAAGAGGCTTTGCAGTCACCCAGATCTCGGGATGCTGCTGAAATTTGG
The DNA here is from genome assembly GCA_013397315.1 of Donacobius atricapilla. Taxonomy (NCBI): domain Eukaryota; kingdom Metazoa; phylum Chordata; class Aves; order Passeriformes; family Mimidae; genus Donacobius; species Donacobius atricapilla. The sequence goes on from WBMY01013788.1 coordinate 105,161, forward strand.
ATACATTACATTATTCTGCCTTATACTTTCTAAAGGATATTTCTCAGCTTTTTAGAATCCCGAGGTCTGGCAGCCCTTGGGATTGAAACTGGAGTAGAAAAGATTTCTGTCTTGGACTCGGTGCCTCTGCTGTACTTCCAAAATCCCCGTGATTGAGGAGCTCTCCTTAACAAGTGTACAGGTGCACATGCCGAAGGAAATTGTGGGTTGTCATTCCAGCCCAATTTATGCTCATGTTAGAGGTGATATTTTGATAAACAGCTGTTGGGATAAAACTGAAGAGGAGGTATCCCCACTAGGATAAATCTTGAAGCCCTTCCTCTAAAAATCTCCTTTACAGAAACCAGGAGTTTTTGCTCCGAGCATTCCTGTTGGTGTGATCTGTTGCCTTCTGCAGGCCCCCAGTTTGACCCAATATCCACATTTTTCCATAGAAATGAGCTGCATTGAGCTGAACCTGCCTTTTCCCAGCAGTGGCACAGGACTGCCAGGGTGGGTTTCTCTGGAGTGTCGCCCTGATTTTTCAGCCTTCTGTTTGTGTCTCACAGTTCATAGTCCTTAGGTTTTAACTCACACACGGGTGTTATAAACAGAAGCAAAGTTTTCCTTACGTTAAGGTAGTTTACATTCTTTGTTTTAGAGCTACGGACAGCTGATGGACAGTCGTCTTGACCAATGGGATGGGGAGAGGTGTCAACCTTCTCCCCCAGTCCCTGGCCTTTGTAGAAATACTATAAAAGTGGAGTCAGATTTTCGTAATAAACAGTTTATACCTTCTCACCAAAGTGAGTGTGTGTGTGTGTCTAACAACACTGGAGACACCGGCGTGACAGTGGGAGAGCTCCCAGCCCTGCCAGTGACCTGTTGGGTGGCTGGGGCGAGGCTTTTAATCTCTTTCTGTGCTTTCATCTGGCTGGCTGGCAGAGGCTTTGAGGATGAAACGGGCTCTGTGTGTGTGTGTGTGTGCAGCACCACGGGGTCCTGCCCCACGCTGGGGCCGAGGCTCGGAGCCCACGGGGCTGGGAATGAATCCAGGATGGATCCAAGCCCTCCCTTCCTGACAGCAGCAGAGCACCTGGGCCTGAATTTAGCTGCCACACTCTTCAAGTCAAACTGGGACAGCCCTGATCCGGGGCGAGCAGATAGGAGCAGTTCAGAGATAAAATATTCCAGGTCTTTCTCATTACAATTCTCCTCATGCAAGATTATCTTTGATTTTTTCCATGGCTCCTCCACACTGGCAGCCAGAGGCTTTGTTTAAAACACATCCATCATTATCACTGTAATGTATTATTATTATTATAACTTATTCATTCATATAGCATTTTTCTCACAACAACCCAGGAATCAAAGTGGTTTACACTCTTGCTGTCTGAAAGCAATCTGAAAGGAGAAATTAAGGGCGGGGGGAGTGTTAAAAATACCTAAATAAATCTGTGAAACTGGTTTCAGGTTCACAGTGAAAACTCCAGGTCTAAGTAGGAAGGCAGAAAAAGAAAGGTGAGGAGCTGTGGGTAGCTGGGAAAGAAATTTCGTTGTGTAACAAGATACGGGAGAGAATTTGGAAGAGACTTTGCCTTGTCTCTGCCTCGAAGGATGTTCTCCAGGTAGCTGTGTGTGATACACAATAGCTCAGCTCTGATGCAGGAATCCAGAGCTTGCTTCAGCACGGGGACATCTGGGAGTTCAGGTAGAGATTTATGGCATAATTAATAAGGATTGAGGCTGATGCAGAATTCCAGTGATACTCACATTTTAGGTTCTGCAGGTCTGGGCTTTCTTTGTAGCTATATGTATTAAAAAAAAAAAATAAAAAAGACCCAGACCCAGGAAACAAAAAACAACCCCACAACCCCAAAACCAAGTGACACAAATAAATGTGAAGAAGGGACTTGGTTCTGTGTGAGGCCAGCTGTGAAACCCAAATGAAACCCTAATTATACCCTTCCAAAGATTAAAACCACCTCACATCTGCCTCACTCCAACAAAATACGGCAAAAGACCCTGAAAAGGTAGTGTGACATCTTGATTTTAGAGCTACCCAGACTGGGGAACCCTGAAGCCTTCAATAATTCATTGTTTTCTCCTCCTAATTTCCTTCCCTGCTCCAAACGTGCCCCGTGTATTTCTTGTTCAAGGTTTAGCTCAAGGTGATTCTGTTTGTGCAGCTTTTCTGTGCAGCCTCTTCCCTTTTTAATTTTAATGCAGCATTTTGAGTTTGTCTCCTGCAAACCTCGCTGTCTGCTTTGTGGAGTAGCAGGAAGGCAGGAAAAGATATGACTAAGGAAGATTATGATATCATTCTGGTTAAGTGCAAATGCATTTTAAAAAATGCTTTGGCTTCTTACCAAGAGGAAGTGACAGATGATCTTTGGCAATTTTATTAATGCATCTTTTCTGTGTTGTTCTGCACATCCCCATTAGTTTCTAGAAGCAGACAAGGACCAGCATTAATTTTCTAAATCTTTCCTGTCTTCTCTCGGAAAAACCTTGTACAGATATGGAAAACTCCATCCTAGATCTGATTATTTTTTTTCTCCTTTATGTATATATGTGAAATCCCTATTTGAATATCTGCCCACTGGTTATTTTATATCATCATTTGCATAGTTCAGCTTCCTCCTGACTCCTCAGCAAGATTTAAATAGAACAGCCACCATCCCAGCGTGTATTAACAGGTCTGGGAGTTCACCTGGATGTCTTCAGAGAGCTGTCACGTTCCCAACTGGAAAATAAGGCAAAGAGCCACGGTGGCCAAGAATTTCCTGGACAGCTTCCTAAGCGATGCTGACAGCCAAGGAGCAGCTCCTCTGTCACCACCACCTCTCTGATCTCACCCCTTGGGGTGACCTCCAGCTGACCAGGAGTGGCTGCCCCGTAAAATCGCTTTATTTGGATACTTTCTTGATCCAAACCAAGAGTTTTATCCTTCTTTTCTGTCCTGACTTCATTCCACCATGCGCCCAGAGCCTTTTCCAGGGGGGTTATTTAATTCTAGCGTGAAAATATGGCTTTAAAAGCAGGTGTCCATCTGTCCAGGGATGCAGAATGAGCCCAAGTGTCCCATTCCAAAGGCCACGTGGTGTTTTTGCCACAGGAGCAGACAAGGGGCTAATTACAGTATCAGGGAAATGCTGAGAGAGACGAGTCAAATACAAAATATTCAATTCATTTAATATTCCTGATGAATAGGCAAATTACTCTAATCACATTAGTTATTCTATTCATTTATTAGCTAAGAGTGATTAGTAGTGAATAGCTGTAAGAGGATCTTCCAGGTGCAAAAATTAGGCATCTATAGTTTCATGATGTTTATTTTCAGCGGAAGATAATTGTCTCTTTAGCTCCTCTCAGACACACACACACTCTGCCACACGCAGACCCACTCCCTTTTGTCCAGGCACGGCGGGGAAAAGGTAGGAAAAAAAAAACCCCACACAGGTGTGGAGAGATAAGGCCGATTCCCTGCAGAATTTAACAGGATTTATTTCAAAACAGTTGGGAAGAGATTTCTCCAAGATTACGCCAAGTTAATGCGGAGGGATTTGGCCGGCGGTTCCCACGGAGCGCTCGGATAATGCCATTTTAAGCAGCAGGCTCTGCTTCCTTCATGCTTGATTTGATTGTGCTGGAGAGTGGGAGCTGGGCTGGATCCGCAGCAGGAATGGGAGCCAGGCCCCTCCTCGTGTGACGGTGGCACTGGTTCCTCCTGGTGTTGTTCCCCACGGGGTAAACGCAGAATCGGAGGCTGGGTGGGGTTGGAAGAGTTGGTAAAGTCTGTCTAATTCCATGGGCAGGGACAACTTCCACCATCCCAGGCTGCTGCAACCCAGCCTTGGGCACTTCCAGGGATCCAGGGGCAGCCACGGCTGCTCTGGGCACCCTGTGCCAGGGCCTCAGCACCCTCACAGCCAGGAATTCCTTCCCAATATCCCACTGTGGTGATTAATTTACAAATGATGCACAAGTCCGGGACTTCTCCTTTTCCAGGTGACTCCAAAACACGAGGAGAAGAAACAAATCAGGTTGGAATTCTGCCTGGAATAATTATGGGAATCCAACAAAATATAAGGAAAATTCGCCGGGGAGGTTGCCCAGCTCTTCCTGGGGTGGGAAATTAAGGACCAGCAGACACATCCAGTGGGGGACAGGTAACAAAAACTGTTTGAGTTGGAAAGGACCTCAAAGAACATTCTGTTCCAGCCCCTGCCACGGGCAGGGACACCTTCCACCATCCCATGCTGCTCCAAACCCCATCCAAGCTGCCCTTGGACACTCCCAGGGATGGAGCAGCTCTCCTGGGGAGGGTTAGAGGGAGGGCAGGTGAAAGGGAATTTCTGCATCCTTAAACTTTGGCCCTTGTGCTGCCTCACCCCTCGCTCCACACCTTGTGGCTTGACGGATCCCACCAGGGCTCGGCACCCGTTTGTCTGCAGGCACTAAAGTGCAGGATGGAGGGCTGGGATTGCAAGGCAGGCATTTTCCCTGATTTCCCCGAGTGGGAAATCGATGGGCAGCAGCGTTTGGAGGGCGAGCTGACAGCAGTATTTACTCCTCGATGGCACACGGCGCTGCCGGGGCGCCTTAATTCAATGTTCTCAGGCATTTCCAGGATGTTATGCTAAGCAAAGGCTGAGCTGTCATTACATTTTTATGAAGTCAATGCAGTTTCTAACAGCTCAGAAGAAAGAATTTACAAGAATTGATCAAATATCTCATTTTTCTAAGGGAATCTGCTCCTCTGGATTTCCCTGAGCTGTCAGCTCGCGTTGATATGATCTGATTGATGCTGTTTGCCACATTAAGAAACGTTGGGAGCTAATCTGTTTTAATCCCATTCTCTGTTTTTCATATAATACTCTTGAAGGTAACTGAAGGTTATTACTTATTTTAAATAGCTTAAATATTTGTGTCAAAACATTGCCCTCAAAGGTTCAAATCCAGCCTTTGCCACACGGCTTGAGGGAGAGGAAAAAAAAAATTAAAAAAAAAAAAAAAAGAAAACCCCCAAACCAGCAATGTTGAGACCATTTGGAATGATCTAATCCATGCTTCAAATCCCTTTGTTCTCCTGTTCCCTTGCAGTGTTGGAGAGTTTGAGCTGAATGCCATTTATTGGATGGTTGGAGGGGGTGCTGGCTGCTAAGGAGTTTCTTCTCCAGGCTCTTTGGGGAGGCTGCATTTTTCCAGCTCCCAGTTTGCAGCTAGTTTGGAAGAAAGCTGCCATATCGCAGGGAATTTTCTAATGGAAAAAACTGGGAATCCACGGGGAAAACTGGTACCTTTATTGCTGGGGGAGAAAGCTGTGTTATTCCAGGATTTTCAAACCAGCACTGGGGGGATTGATTAAAAAAAAAAAGTCCTGGGGTAATAAGAGTTGTACATTACCTTAGAGGAATCATTTATCTCAATGCCAGTTGTTTAGCTGGGTTTGCCAAGCTTGAAAATTTAGATTTATTGGTGCCAAGACCAGCAATGGAAGCATTTAATGGGCTTGTGTTTTATGGAGGTGACGAGGAAAAGCAGCAGAAAGTCAGGAGGTGGATAGGATTGTGCATCCATGGCTTTTTGTTTGTTTGTTTGTTTTCTTAGGAATAAATTCAGATGGCTGAAGGAAATGATTTTTAGGAAAACGGGTACAAAGTACTGGGCATGGAGTGGGCAAAATGGATCAGCATTTCACTGATGTCAGGACTTAAACTGCTGACATTTGAACTTCAGGTTGCACCTTTCTCCACCTGATCTTTGCTGTGGTCACTCAGCTGGCTGTGCCAGGACAAGGCTCCTCTCCCTTTTCCCAAGGCTCTGGCTGGGGGCCCCTGGAGCACCCCCACCTTTGTGCTTGTGTTCTGCTGTTGTTCACCCCACATGCTCAAACAGGACTCACAGTGGCTTTTTTTCCATTTGTTTTCTTAGGAATAAATTCAGATTGCCGAAAGAAAAGTGCATTTTTAGGAAGATGGGTGCAAGGTACTGGACATGGAATAAACTCCAGCATTTCACTGATGTCAGGACTTAAACTGCTGACATTTGAACTTAAAGTTGCACCTTTCTCTGCCTGTGCTGCGGTAATTTGCTGCGGTCACTCAGCTGGCTGTGCCAGGACAAGGCTCCTCTCCCTTTTCCCAAGGCTCTGGCTGGGGGCCCCCGAGCACCCCCACATTTGTGCTTGTGTTCTGCTGGGGCTGCTGTTGTTTACCCCACACGCTCAAACAGGGCTCGCAGTGGCTTCGCAGGAGCAGATGTGAAGCACAATCTTGGACGCCTTCCCAGCCCTCGCTCCGAGCGTCCAAGTGCTCAGTATTTCCTGCACGAAGCCAGTCTAGTCTGACACAACGCCAGCTGCGCGGAATGCGCTCTCCCGGCGTCTGGGTGGCTCGGGGCTCGCACACACAACCACCATTTCCACCTTTTTACCCCTTTTCCACCCCGTTCCCTTTTCCCGAAGCTCCAGTGGTGCTGCCACTCCCGCAGGAGTCCCGGAGCAGCAGCTCTGGGGGGAATGAGGGGTTTGTGTCCCAAACCTCCCCATGCACCTGCTGCTGCTGCTGCACATCCTGCAGCAGCTGCCACTGCACCCGTGCTGACCCAGCACAGCCTCTGGCAGGGGCTTTTTTTTTGCGCCGAGCTGTTCCCCGCGGAGGCACAAACCGCCAGCCAAAAAAAAAAAAAAAAAAAAAAAAAAAAA
>WBMY01013788.1:111864-129829 GCA_013397315.1 Donacobius atricapilla
GGGGGGGGATTTTTCACCTGCTTTTGATTAAGTCTTTGGCTTCAGAGCGAACAGCTCCACGTGCTCTCATGGTTTATGTAGATCGAGCTAAGTGGTGAGCACCGAGTCCCTCCCTGCCAAGTTTTCCCCGCGCTCTAGCACAGAGTCCACTTAAGAGCTACAATCTGGTTGCTTCATTTGCTTTCAAACTCGCCTCCCATTTGTTCCTCCAAGACATTTGGGTAAGTGGCAGCATCTGTCTTGTGTTTGTGTTATTCACACTGAATTTCCAAATGGACATTTCGAATGGGCGCAAGATGCCGCTCTGGCTTGGAAATCAGACTTCTCCCGGCTGTGCTTGACTTATCAGATGTTAAATAGGCTGGGGCCGGATGGAGACCTCCAGAGCAGCTCTGCAGCCTGAGCAAGGAGCGTTTTTGCCCTCTGAATCCGCAGTTTGGGGTGACAGCGATGACGGCGCTGCTGGAAGGGCCGCCCTGCCAAAGGTCACCTGTGCGGCTGCAGGGGGATGGAGGATGCTCGGCCCCGCTGGCTCGGGCAGGTCCCAGCCCGCGTTCCGCTGGCCCAGGGGCCCTCTAGTGGCATTCCCGGCCGGGGCTGCTCAGCCCGGCTCCTCCCTGGGTGGGCAATGTCCCTGCTGCGGGGGCAGGGGGCACCTGGCACCAGCTGGCCCTGGAGCAGGGTGCCCGCCCTCCCCCGGGATCTTTCCGAGCCAAAGCCCGAGCTGGGGTGTGAAAAAGTCACGTCGGGCTTCTTCACGTCATCATTTCTACCATTTTTCCTTTATTTACCCTTTTTTTTCCCCATTCTTAGGCCTTTTTTCCATCGTGCCTTTCGCCAGTTTCCAGGCCCCCTTTTCAGTCTGTTTGTAAATAAATCTCCCTTCATCCATCCCCTTTCCCCTTAATCAATTTTTGGAGGTGTCAGAGAAATGGTTCAGATGTTCCCAGCAGCAAATAGAAGCTTTAAGCTGTTCCCTGATGGTTCTACTCCTTATCCCTTTCATTTACAGTGGGGGGGAAAACACAGATAATTGCAGATCCTGTACATCTCAAACTGTTTGTGGTGATAGTTACAATTACCCAAAATAATTGGCAGGAAGATTTGTGGACTTAATGTGCCGGGCTAAATTAATACTCTTAAATGCTAGAATTTTACCAGCCTGTGTTTGTGCCATCCACGCTGGATCTCCTAAAATGGGCTAAATTGGCCGTGCTGGCCATAAGGAGGCATAAAAAGGTTGCTGGTGTCAGTTCAGATTGGAGTTTATCTGGGCAGCTATTAGGGAGGACAGGGAGGAATATCACTTGCACCCATAGGAATCTGGGTTTTTTCTCTACTCATCCCTCAAAGAGTTTAAACAGAGGCAGAATTTTCATGAGCCATGCCCAGGTTGCCCAGCCTGTGCTCACAGGGAGCCAATCCTCACCAGTGCTCCTGCTCCAGGCTGCAGGACAAACCCTCCTCTGGTGCCTCTGTCTCCATGGGAGGTATGGAGCAGCAGCAGCTCATTTCTGGGAGTCTGAGGGAGAGGACAACATCTGGAATTCCTGGGTAGGGCATTCCCCTTCTCTGGAGGAGCAGAGCTGCCCCACTGCTGAACCCCACCGCTGTCCCCAGCGAGAAATACGTGAGAAATGTTCCCTTGGGGACCGTAAAAAACACGGAGTTTGGGATCAGAGTCAGCCGGGGTTAAATCCCTGTGACAGTCTGAGTTTTGAGGGCTGTGCCTGGGCACTCTGTGGATGGAGGCAGTCAAAACCTGCAGGAAAGGGAGCTGGGAAGGGGCTGGGGGTGCCGCCAGAGCTGGTGCCTCGCCCACGGCCGTGCAGGCAGCTCAGAAAACAGCCCCAGGCTCGGCTTCTGCCAAGAGCCCTCACTCCCCCAGCAGCCAGACTGTGGGGAGAAAGACATTGGGAGTGAAGGGCTGACAGAGACTGACAGAAGCTTAGCACCCTGCTGGATGCAGCCTTGGGAAAGGGGCGATGAAAGATAAAATCCTGGTCCTCGGCGCAGCCCTTTGTCTGAGAGATGCCAGGCAAGGCTGTGCCAAGGTGCTTTTCCCTGACCATCTGCCTCATGAGCCCACATGCCAGGCTCGATGCAATCCAAAGCCTGATAGCACACAGGCCTGCTGGTTTATGAGGATCCATTTTGCAATTAAAACAAATATTTAGGATTTCTTCTAAATGAAGGGGCCAAGTCCTCGCGAGGGAAGTCTGGCGGGTCTGAGCAGGGTAAAGAGGCTTCCCTTGCTCTCCTGACAGAGGCAAATTGCACCAAGATTCCAGTCCAGAGGTTGTCTGTGTGATTTAAAATTCGTGCTGGGCTTAAATAGAGAGAACTATAGAAAGCAACAGCGCAGCTGGAGAGGGCAGTGCCTGGGTGGAAGGCACGTCCTCACCCTCCTGCTTGGCTTGGATCTGCAGTGATGGGCAAGGCAGGAAAGGTGGGGCTCACCTCGTCATCGGGGATGCTGGCTTTGCCTTCACTTCTCCTTTACAATGCCCCACAGGGCACCTGGGGAAAAAAACTCCATCCTGGGCGGTTCTCCTGAGCTTCCAGGGCCAGGATTTCTTGCAACAAGGCTCGATGTTTCCTGAGCTTCCTCCTAGTGCTCCCACCATGTTAAACAAATGCATATGCTTCCTGCAGATCCTTGGCAGTGCTCTGAATCAATCCTACATGGAAATGAGGAGGTCTGGCATGCCACTGTGCAATCCAATGGTCTCACACCCCGACAGAGCTCAGCTGCAGGTCATATGTTCCCCTCTGAACCATATTTTCTGATGAAAACCTCTTTGGCTGCCGCCTCAGAACCAGCTTGAGTTAAGTCAACAAGGCAGAGGAAGTGCCTTGGCCAAGATGAAATGACAAGTTGGGAGCTCAGCTGGGACCAGAGCGGGGTCTCTTGACTCTCCTGGTTCTTTGTGGCTGCGGCTGATGGGCACAGGGGGAATCCAAACCCATCCCTGCACACCTTTAGCTGCTCATACCTGCCTGAGGGGCGGAGAGAGGGACAAAAATGAACTCCCCTGTGCAGGGATAATCCTTGGGCTCCTGGAAGAACCTCCAGGGTGTCAGACCTCCCCCATCCTTTATGGGCTAGGTGCTGCCTACTCCCAGTTTTTAAGCTGTGCCATAAAAAGGAGCGTGGGACCTCTTCTTTTCCCCTGCTGGTGGGGTTCTGGCCATCATTCCCTGTGGATGGTTTCTAGACACACATTCCTTTGTTTAGGAAGACCCTGTATTATGTTGACACAGCAGCATGTGGCACTGGAAAAGGAAATAGAAAAGGCTTTTGAACACAACTGGGCTGGTGCTGGAAGAATGCAGGGCGTGAAAGGGGATTCAATATTAAGGAACAGTTTTCAGCTGGAGCTGAAAATTCAGATTTTCCTCTTTACTTCCTGTGTTTTTCCACTTGTAGGGAATTTACCAGAGCAGGCAGGTTCAGTATGAGTGCAGTGGGTAAATTCCAGCAGGACTCTGTGTGGATGCTGCGGGGACAGGGAAACCCTTTGGAAGCTCTGGGTTCTTTGCCTTGTTCTTGCATTGTGGTGCAGCAACTCCCACTCCCCAAGCCTCTGCTTCTCCTCTGGGAATATTAATGCTTATTGGTAAAGTGCTTTCAGGGTTTGCCCATGAATTTTTAAAGCACAACAGAATTGCCAAAAAAGAAAACAAAACAACAAAAAAAATCTGCTGTTTGGTTCCAAGTCAATAATCTCCCACCCCCCAAGGACCATGTCCTCAATCAAAACACATCTGTCGCAGCCAGCCAGGCTCCAGCAGTTTCTAACACCTGTGTCAGAAGTTATTCAGAGCTGTTCCGTGGATTGCTGTCTGCCAGGTTGTTTCCTGATGGATATTCCATGAAATATGCCTCTTGGACGCCTTGCACATCCAGGGATCTTCCCTGGGATGCTCAAGCATGGATTGAATTCCTCGTCTTGCAGCAAACTCTCCATGGGGCTGTGCTGGCTCTCCCCAGAGAAAGTAGGGACATTTTTTTATCCTCTGAAAAGTCTTTTTAGAAAAACAAAGAGTAAAAGAGCCTTTTAGGGCACGAGGATTGGGTTTAATCTCCCTGTGCTTCAGATAAATAGGGATAACGGATATTTTTCGAGTGGCTCTGCTGGTTTAGGTTATAAGAACTTTCAGGGCAGGCATTTAGGACCTCCCTTAATCTTGTGGGGTGCCTGGCAGGGCTGCACCCCATTCCAGCCCAGGTGGGATGGCAGCAGAGGGTGCAGAATTCAGCCCCCAGGTCTCTCTCTCTGCACTTGGCCTCTCCGTCCTGATTTGTTTATCTCTCAGGGGCCTTTCTGTTTTCAATTCCATTGTTCTTCACCTGGGAATTTCAGGCTATTATTTAATTTCCTTCCAGCTTTCAGCCCTTCCCCCGTGCCTCCCAGGTCTCCATGGCCAGCCCCAGCCCCTCTGTGCAGGGAGTTTTTACTTTTCTGCCCCTCTGTGCGAGTCAGTTTTCCTTGGCTCCCGCAGCATCTCCTCTTGTCAAGGCATTATCCAGTGGGGAGCCTGATTATTTAGATTCCTCCAGCTTCCCCTTTTAATATATCTCCTCTGTGTCCTGCAGCCTGACCCCTGCCAAAGGACCTGCCACGAGGGTTGTTTCTCCCAGTCTGGAGCCCTCCCCCAGCTTCCCTTTCATCTGTGTTTTCTGAGAGCTCTGTGCTTCAGGCAGCAAAGTCAGAGCAGGGTCTGGGGCCTCCGGGTCCAGCGCTGGATCCCTCCCCCATCACCTGAGAAAAGGCAAAAACCCCTTCCAGGGCCAGCCGTGGAGGGGGGTGGGGAAGAGCTGAGCCCAGAGAGGGAAAGGAAACCATTTAATCCCCCTTTTTTTTTTTTTTTTTCTTTTTTTTGAATTTGCGGCGTGGTTCCTAAGCCTGGACTGTGGGCACTCTGGGGCAGATCCTCTGCAGAGGGCTTTCAGGGCAGCACACCTGGGAGAAGGGAGGAAGGCCCTCAAAATTTAGAAGGTTCTGGTGTTGATGCCAGGCTGCTGCATTTGTGGGCCCAGTGTGCCCAGTGGAACCAGTTTAAAACCCTCCATGGGGACTTCAGAGGCCTCTCTGTGGCTCCACACAGGGAGAGATGCTGGCTGCTGGGATTTTGAGTCCCTACCCTACAGAAAACACCCGTCTCAAGAACATAAAGGTGTTTTTTCCAGCCCTCTGCCAGCCTTTTGTTCATAAAATTGCTGGAGGAGGAGGAGATCCATGGAGGTCTCCAAACTCTAGGCCCCAAACCCAATAAAATATTGCTAGAATGCACTTGGCAAAGAAGCTGCTGAGCAGGAAACAGAGAGGGGAGGATGGAAAGAGGTGCCTGGCAGCTTTTGAGGGTTTCTACGCAGAGAGAAAAGTGTTCAGGTGGAGGGCTCCCCATTTTTGGCTCAGGTGGGGCAGAAGCCACACCCAGAGCAGGCGGCTTTCCACAGACCATTGCTTCTTATTCTTAAAATATCCTCAAATATGCCTCCAAAACTGGTGCAAAACAGATTTTTGGTGGCCCATGGTGTTGTCGGACCTCTGTAGCTCCCACCCCTGGTCCCTCTCTGCAGCACCCCATGAGAGAGGGATGATTTGATCCTGGGAATTGTGTGCGTGGCCCAGGACCTGCAGCTCGGTGTGGGTGCTGAGAGCTGCTGTTCCCAGCTCGGCCTCGGTTGGGTTTTTCCTCAGTGCAGCCTTCCCGAGGAGAGGCAGGAAAGCCCTTTGGAATCAGCCAGGAATGGCTGCGAGTTGTCACTGTCTGTCCCATCTATCACCCAGCACAACGTGACACCTCAGCCAGGGAGACTCAGGGAGAAGCAGTTTCCTGTCAGCTCCGATTTACCAACAAGGCCTTGCAGAGCAGGGCTTGAAATGACCGCATTCTCTGGGAAAACCTCTTCTAGGAAACTTAACAGGACATTTTTCCTGGCCAAAAACTCGGTTAAAAGTATTCCCTTGCATTTTCTACCACCATCCACCCCCTGGGTCAAGAGTCCCACAAGATTTTGGCTTTCTGAGAGTCAAGGGAGAGTTCAGAAATATTTTCCCTCGCCTAGGGAGGAGTCCCAGCACTCATCTGAGCATTGGATCAGGCCCTTGCTGAGATAATAAACAGTTATTAATAAATAGTTATTACCACTAAGCAGCAGCTCATCATTGACATTTTCAAGGGGAGATGCTAAGATCAGTTATAGAAAATATGAATCCATAGCTAAGGAGTGTTGCAGCCAAAACTTTATAGATCCTTCCAAGTTCTGGATGCTCCCAGAATTGCTGAAGTTCATCCTGCTCAGACGAAGTGAGGATTTGGGCTGAGCCTGCTGCACTTGCAGCTTCCATGCCCCTGTTAAAACGCATTTATATCATCCCCAGTATGTTCCATCCTCAGACATTTGGTTCCGGGAGTACAGCAGCACTCTCATATGGTTTTGGGTAAACCCCGTGTTTCTCCTGGCCAAAAACTGCAGGCAAGTGCTGTTACAGGAAGCAGAGATCTGACATCTGGACCAGAACTGCAATGGGCTTAAAATTCCCCTGACATGAACCTCACCCTTGGCAGCTCCCTGGGTGCTCCCAGGTGCTAATTATCCTTCCTCTGGCCGGGCTTTGTGCTCCAGAGTGCAGCGGAGGGAAAAAAATCCCACCAGTTCCTGTGTTAGAAGGAGAAAAACATTTTCTCTGAGTCGTTCTGAGGTGTCTCAGGATTTGCTCCGTGGAATTTGTGGAGTTGTCTCCGTCCCTATTCACGTCCTGCTCCTTTGGTTTACAGTGAGCCCTCGATGATACAGCAAGAGAAGGGCAGGAGGGAGGAGAAGATGTGCTGGAGCTCCGCTGGTGTAAAAGGAACACAGAATCCCTGCTTTGGAGAGGATTCTGTCGTGTCCTGGCCCCATGAAGAGCCCAGCAGTGATTCTTTCCCGAGGCACAGAGCACAGATTAACTCCGAGCCCCAAACTCCGTATTTTCCTTGGCGTGGTGAGCAAGGAGAGCTTACATGGCAATCATACATTATACATGACACGGGCAGAGAGACAGAAAGCAAACAAAACCGAGACCAAATGCCCAGGACACACGGCAGCCCAGGGCTCACAGGGCTGAGAGCAGCTCCTTTCTGCGCCTTCCAGGGCAGGAGCCCCAGGCAGGGTGCAGAAAACAAAACCAAATCCATCGCCCTCCCAGCACCCATCGAGTGGGGGAAATGGAAGACTGGATGCTGAGGGTGTCCAACCTGGAGAAGAGAAGGCTCTGGAGAGATTTTAGAGCCCCCTCCAGGGCCTGAAGGGGCTCCAAGATTGCTGGAGAGGGACTGAGGACAAGGGATGGAGGGACAGGACACAGGGAATGGCTTCCCACTGCCAGAGGGCAGGGCTGGAGGGAATATTGGAAAGAAAATTTGCCCTGTGAGGGAGGTAAGGCCCTGGCACGGGGTGCCCAGAGAAGCTGTGGCTGTCCCTGGATCCCTGGAAGTGTCCAAGGCCAGGCTGGACAGGGCTTGGAGCCACCTGGGATAGTGGAGGGTGTCCTTGCCCATGGAAGGGGGGTTGGAACAAGATGATCTCTTATGTTCTTTTCCAACCCAAACCGTTCTGGATTTCTGTGCCTAATTCAGACTCCTGCAGTAGCTGCGAAGCCCCTGGTTTGCTGCTGTAACCAATAAAGAGATAAAACCTGTTAGAAAAGTAATTTTCAAGCCAGACTTGTGCTCTGGGCCCTTTGGCAGGACCATTTTGTCCAGAGGGTGATATCTCAGGGATCGCAGGGCTCTGCCATGGATTCAGCTGCAAATCCCTGAGGGAAATTTGCTCTTCCTCAGTGCATGGTCCTTCCTGACATTTCCAGCAGGATGGGGTTTGGGTGAGGATCTCCTTTCCCCATCTCTGTGCTCGGCTCTGGGTGAGTTCACCAAGAAGCAGAGAGAGATGCAGACTGGCCATCTCCAGGTGACCAGCAGTGACAGAGCTCTGGGGGTCCCCAGGGAGAAACGGGGATCCTCCTCAGGCAGGTAAAAGAAAATGCCAGAGATTCTGCTGTGAAAATGAACGAAAAAAATACTCTTGTCACTCCCTGGTGGCTCTTAAGCTGTGAGGGGTGTATGTGTGTCAAAAAACAAATTTGAGGAGAAACATAACCTTGAGTAGTCTTTAGCAAAGCAACAGAAAGTCAAAGTATTTCTTGAGCCTTCTTTGTTTAATCCTGACACCGTGATTTATTCCCCAGTAACACATCCACCATCCCCCTCCACACACACACACGTCCACCAGGGCAACTGCTCCAAATTTTATTGGAAAAATATAAAACGGCTTTGCATTCTTACCTTTATTTCAAGACCTCCTACAAGAAACAGGAAGGGTAAACATGAAAGATCTGTTTCCTTTAAATTGTGAGTGTGGGGGAGTTTTCCTGTAGTGAAAGGGCTGTTTTGAAAAGCCTTAAATGCTTTTGAATTGAATGCATAGAAGTAATGTACACACGGTTTGAATTTACAGTTCTGGGTCTCCTATCCCCCTCCATATGAATCCTATAAGTCAGACGTGTTGCTACAGTGATTCCCACCGGGAAAGTCTGGACCTAGACTAGGAACAGCTGTAGATCTACAATCCACCAAAGTCGGCTTCTGAAATAGATATGAATTATTGGTTCAGTCAGATAAATATGGCTTTGCCTTTCCCCCACAGGCAACCACATATGGCACTTGGAAAGAATTAAAACCTTTACCCTTGGCCAGGTCTGGTTAAATAATGGCTCTTTCTTATACTTTTCCCCCTCTCTCCATTTCCTCTCATTCATTCTTCTTTTCATTTTCCTTTCATGATCTTTTTGGCACCGGCATCCAAAATGTCACCTCCTCAAAGTGACCCCGAATTTTCCAGTGTCACCTACGGGGCTGCGGGAGCGCGGGTGGGAAAACACGGGGCTGTTATTCAGCGGGGCCGGGGCTCTGTGAGGAGGAACAAAACCACCTTTCTGCTGCTCAGCCTGCCTGTATTGAGTCCAGGAAAGCCTCTGAGGCTCCTGCTACACTGTCAGCTGAGCTGGGGTTTGTCCCAGAGCCCGAATTCACCCACCACCCCACAGTGTGTGTGCAGGAGGGTGCTCTGCCCCCTTCTTGGGGTCCTCTCCTATGCCAGAGGGGTTTTTATGTGTTGCAGTGAGGAGCAATGGTCTGGGGGTGAGGGTGCCTCGCTCTCTGAGCTGCTTCTCCCCCTTCCCATCTCCCTGCGCTCCTTCTGTCCCTCCAAAGCCAGGGCACACAGGTGCAGAGCAGCATCCCTCGGAGGAGGGCTCAGCCTCACAGCGATTAAACGTTCTCACCTGCCTCTTTGGGGCTCTCTGATCCCCCCTCCTCTCCCTGCTCCTCTCTCCTACCCTCAGTCACTCCTCCAGCCCCACGGGCTGCCCTCCAGCCCAGCCCTCCACCAGCTCCAGCGCAGCTCCCTTCCTCCAGCTACTTCACGGGCTTTAAAAATCTGGAATTAAGAAACCTGTAAGTTGCTGCTTTATCTCATTATCTCCTGTTTTGCATTTTAATGTGCCTGCTCTAAAAAAGCCCTCATTGATATTCCGGTTCGGCATGTGTTTGTTTGTGTCTCTTGGGAAAATTGGCTACAGATATTACTAAGTCAAAAAACACACACAGGAGAGTTTGCTGCATATTCTCCTTTTCTTTTTTTTCCTTCTTTGAAAGAAGATGGTATTTTCTTCACTTTCTTGAATAGCGAAAGGGTGGAAATGGTGGGATTTTGAAGCAGCTCGGGATGTAGGATGTAAGGGACTGATCGTGGAGTCTCCAGCTCTGTGGCTGGAGCTCCTGGGTTCTTCCTCCCCACTCTGGAAAAGGACCCTGCTTTGAAATGCAGGTCACTGTGTCCTCCTGCAGCTTCCCAGCCACGCAGCATCTTTCCCCAAACCCTCAAAGCCACAGGGACAATCCCAAAGGCCAAGCCTTGGATCCGGTGTGGAACCAGCGGTGATCCCAAAGGCCGGTCTGCGAGGGTGGCTCTGGCAGGAGCGTCCCACCACAGCCTGTGGGACCTTTGGGAATGTGCAGAGGAGCCTGGGAGGGCTGGGATGGTCTCTGGGTGGCTGGGGAAGAGGCCTCGTGGGCACAGGCAGGTGCATTCCAGCATCTCCCCGCCTCCAGCAGCAGCTCCGAGCTCGGTGCCGCTCCTTCTGGAAAGGCAGAGGGGAATTATCTAGAGGGGACGGTTTCTCTCCACTGCTCCACAAAGGAGGAGCCAGGCCTTGGTTTTCCTCTCCCTTTTGAGGTGAAAAATGAGCTTTTCTGCCCTCTGTGCAACCGTGAAAATCCCCCTGGTGCTGCTCTTGAATTGTGGTTTAAGTGCAATGCTCCTGACATGCTGCCACTGCTGCCTCCTGCTATAATCCTGTGGTTAGGGGGACTCGGGATGGGAGGAGCAACCCTCTGGAGGTAGTGGTGCCTCTCCACTGCTTAGAGAGGGAGTTGAAATAGCTGCTTCAGACTAGACATTGAATTTTTTAGGGGAATAAAATTTACATGAGGTGAACCCAGGTTGGCTGCTTGGGAAATCTGTGTCAAGCAAATCTTTGAACAGGTTTTTAAAAATGCAGTTGTTTTCGACGTATCCTCGAGACTCATAAATGTTGAAACATCTCCTGTCGGCCTGGGTCTCAGCACAGGGGGACTTCTTGGTTGGATCTCCCAGGTTTTTGGCACTGGGTTTGGTAGAGGTGGCATTTTTGTAGTGGGAGGGGAGGATCTGAGTTAAGAAATGAGGATGTGCTGAGTACTTTATCAACTTTAGGGTTTCTCCTGGGCAGGGGATGATCTGCAAAGACCTGACACCCCACAGAGAAGCTGGATAAGCCAGCAGAGGTGTGTTCCCACCCAAAAGGTGTGCTCACCTGTCCCGAGTCACCTTCCTTGGTTGTTGCTCTGGTGGGAGCAGACCCCAGCTCCATCCCTCTGACACACCCAGGCGTCCCTTGCCATCACTTCTGCTGCTCCTCTTGCAGCTTTGAGCGGCGTCACCAGCCCTTCTGGCAGCCTCTCTGAGGCTTCAGCAGCAAATAAAGTTGTTTCGGCAGAGTTCCTCCCTGCTCCTGTGCGAGCAGCTCGCCGTGGCTGAAGGCAAAGGCTGCAGGGAACAATTCCTCACCCTCGTTTGCCTCCAGAGGCCCCGGGCAGGAGGTTAAGTGTCGCCCTGATTTTTTCGGCCTTTTCTTCTGTTTCACAGTTTCATGTTTTGGGTTCTTTCTCACGCTCTGGTCTGTAAGCACAGCCAATGTTATTGTAGTTTCAAGGTAGTTTTCATTCTTTGTCTTAGAGATACGGACAGCTGATGGACAGTTGTCCGGACCAACAGGATGGGGAGAGGTGCCAACCCTATCCCCCAATCCCTGGCCTTTGTAGATATACTATATATAGAGTCAAACTTTCAAATAAAGTAGAGTTTTAGTTCATGCCTTCTGATCAAAGCGTGAGCGTGTGTTTGCGCGTGTGACGAACTGCGTCAGTTAAGCGGGGCTATTTCACAGGGAGCCTGAGCTCCGGGGCTGCTCCTGTGTGCAGCACAGCCTGTGCAGAGCCCTGCGTGCTGCGCTTCCAGCCACCACCCCAAAGCTCTCCGGGGCTGGGCGCAGAGGCACATCCCCGTGCTCAGGGTGCTGCATTTCCCCCAGGGCTCAGTGCCAGCACAAATCCCTCCCTGCCCTGGTGCTGTGTCCCTTCTGAAACCACTTCAGCTCCCTTTGGCTGCTTTTGGAAGGAGTGGACCCCCCAAGCTCCTCAAAAATTGGGTTTTGTGGCGTGTCAGCCACGAATATTGAACTGCAGGGCTCCCCCTCCCCTGGCAGTGACATTCCCTGCGCCTCCAGCAGGATTTGTGTGAGGGCGGGTGGGATGCGGACCCGCTCACCTCCAGCCGGCACCTGGAAGTCCTGGCAGCGTTTTGGCCCCCAGCCCAGAGCTGGGAGCAGGTTTGGAGCCAGCCCCTGGCAGCACCCAGCCCCTCTCAGCACACCCTGCCCCGTGGGAGGCACCGCTGGGCTCTAGCATTTCACTGCCAGGATTCCTACCTCTTTTATTTAAGTGTCGTAGGTGCTTTTTTTTTGCTTTTTCCCCTTTCTTTTAATGATCTTTTTATTTTCTTTGGGCGTTTTGATCTTTCCAGCGGGATCCCTGAAGGCAGTGCCTTTCTCTGCTGAGCACCCTGACCCTGTAGCCCCTGTGAGAGCTGCTGTGGGCAGGAGGGGGAATAAATGGGAAGTGCAAGGGATGAAACGGCACCGTTGCCAGATGCTCCAGCAAGGAAACACTTGGGGACCCTGTGATTTGTCCCTGCTGTGTGGCAGAGGCTGCTGCTGCACCGACAGCACCCCAGCCACGCACTTAACCGACTTTAAAAGCGACCGAGGTGAAGCAACCCTTCTTTTTGAGTTTATTTAATTTTTTTTTTTTTTTAAATACCCCGTGGTGCCGAACTGAAACCGCAGCCAGCTTCTATTTTCAGAGGGCTGGGTGAGAGAATGTTTTTATCTGGAGTTACAATGACTGTCGCCCCGTAGCCTGCAGTTCCCATGCTGGTGCTGCCAGGGCCCATGAATGCGTGCTTTATGAGCGGCTCTCGCAGGTGTTCGGGGGGCATGTAATCACTAATGAATGCTGGGGACACACAAACTCGGGGCAGGCTCTGGCACAGCCAGCCAGGCCAGGCTCTTGGGTTGTTTTTGGGTTTGTTGGTTTGGTTTTCTTGTTTTTTTCATTCTGTGAGAAAAAGCAGGGGAGGGAAAAAAAAAAAATCCAGGGCTTTTTCTTTGAGAGCTCTCGCAGCCTCTGCCCAGCTCGGGGGTCACCCGCCCCATTTACACCCACCCAGGTGGAAATTTGGGCGCAGAATTCTACGTTTGGGCACAGAATTCTACATTCTGGGGGTTCTTTTTGCCTCCTTCAGGGAGAAATCCCAGAGTGGGCAACTCTTCCGTCCACGTGGAGTTTGCAGGAGTTAACCTTGAGGATTTTGCGCTTTTTATGCTCCTGGCTCTCCCCGTGCCAGCGCTTGTGCATAAAATAAGGAGCAGTGGCCTCAGGAGGAGCACAGCCCTCGGAATCATTTGGAATGTGTGTGCTGTGGATGGGGCCCGTTAAGACAATGATGATTAATTTGCCATTAAGCCTGTCTGATCCTTCCCCTTGTCCCACCCTGCACAGGCACGAAGGGACAGGGATGGAGCGTTGGTGGTTTGGGTTTTGGCAGGCTGGGCTTCCAACCCCGAACAACGCACTCTGAACAACGTTCCGGGCGAGAAATAACAATAAAAACAACGCCAAGCAAGGCAGATTTTAAAAAGGGGGGGAATTTCTGTAATTTTTCACTGGTCTAACACAACAGCCCAGCAAAGGAGGGGAAATCAGTCCAGTTAACTTTGTGATTCTCAGCCAGAATTGTTGGCTAAGTGATTGAAGCCCTCCTGGCTCCGAGCAGAGCAGAGGTGAGACGCCAGCAGTCACACACCAGGTTTGCTGATCCCAGCCTCTGGGATTTGGTCTGGAACAGGGATTCTCCAGCACCAGAGTGTTCCCACAAAATGGACTCGGAGTCACTTTTGGCTCGGCGCACCTGAGCTCCAGCTCACCTGTGGCTGCTGCAGCTGGGGTGGAGGTGGCCACTGATTCCAGAACTGCTGCATCTCAGAAAATCCAGGTGCACAAGCTGGCTGTGGATCCTACCTGGACAAAGCGGCAGGATTTCCCCTGGGAAAACTGCCAGTGATTTCTAGTTATTATTGTTATTGGTTTTATTTAAACGTTCTGTGGAAGAGAATAAATTTTGATCACTTTTATCAGTCAGTGTCGGGTTAACAGTTACCTATAAAGCAAGATATCCTTCAGCCTGAAAGGAAGACACTGTTTTGGAAAAAAAAAAAATATCAATATTCAGGGTGTGCAGCCTGAGCCAGTGGTTTTATTTGTGCTCATATTTTTCTCTGCCTTTCTTTTACACCTCAAGGACACTTTTATGATCTCCTCATGGTATTTCACGTCTGAGGTGATGGTGATGCCTTGAGAAAAAACAGATTTCACATTAATTTGGCCCCCAAAGCCATTAGAGTGCCTGTGGAGCAGGGAAGTAGGAGTGCAGCTCCTGGATACTTGGTTGAATTTATCAGGAATTTGCCATCTTTGTGCTTTATTTCTGCAGTACCAAAGCCTACAAAGGCCTCGTGTTGGGGCTGCACAAGTTTTCCTTTGAAATAAAGGCAGAGGGAAGCATTCCCTGCCCTCCTGGAAGTGGCATCCCTGAAAGGATTACCTAAAAAATCCTAAAATGCTGTCTGAACCTGCCAGGGAAAACAAAGCTTTGTACGTGTTTATAAGTGAGGGTTTTGGCCTGCAGAGGAGGAAGAAGAGATGCTGAGGTGATCTGCTACTAAATGAGGATAATTAGTGATGGGGAAGGATAAGACCCTGCACTCACAGGTTGCTTTTCTCATCAGAGACTGGGCTGGTGGTGTGGTGTCTCCTCTAGGGCTGAGGGAAGTGGGTGTGAGAGAAGCCCAAGATCATCTGCAGAGTTGGTGGCATGGCAGGAAAAATAATGATCGACCCTTCAAGCCCCAGAAGATGCTTTAACGCACAGCAAATGCAGCTTTGTGGTTGAATATTTTTAATTTTTTTTTTTTTTTTCAAGAGCACTCTGGCTCTTTGAGCGTTTTTCGAGCAGCAATGCAGCACCTGTAAAACAGCAATTATCTCAATTTCCATGAGGGAAATGAGTCATGCAGGGAGGAGATCCCCACACCTCTGCACAGCTCTCCAGAAGGAGGTTGGCAATAGTCTGGAGCAGCTCAGGAGCAGCAGAGAGGAATTTCAGGAGGCACACAGGGATCTAAACTCAGGGCACTGAATTCCCAGTGAGGACAAAGCTACTGCAGCCCTCTGTCTTGACATGGAAAGAGAATTTCTCTGTAGTTTGTCAGAGTCTTGGCTTCTCTTGGCTCATTTGGGGGGAAAAAAAAAAAAAAAAAAAAAAAATGCACCCACGGAGCAAAGACAGACAAGATTTGGTTCAGGGAAAGATGAATTTCCCCGACCTGGCATGGTGGCAGCCAAGTCTTTGTTTAAATTTGAATTTATCACTGTGCATTGTGTTGTATCCAGCTTTCCGTGTCCCCCATGCTCCCGGGATGTGAGTGCTCCCATTCCCACCTTCCTGCAAGCTCCATCCTGTTCCCTTTGGAAAAGGACAGGGATCCTCCAGGCTCTGCCCCACCTCCCCGCCCTGTTCAGCTTGTCACCCACTGCTGGGTCCCTTCCTGCCGAGCTCATAATCGCCCTGGGTCTTATTTACGCTTTGGAATATTCCCGTCTCTGTCCAATATCCCGTGCTTTTATCCCTGTTGGATTTCAGCCAGTTATTTCAGACGATTTCTCAATTTATCCAGATAATTTTGAAGGCTGATTCTGACCTTACCATGCTGCTGGGGCTCTCCCAGCTCTGTGCTGTCCACAAATTTAATAAACATACTCTCTGTCAAGGTCAGCATGGAAAATACGGAATAGAAACAGAAGCACAAAACCCTGCTTAAGTCTGACACCCACCACACCAAAATTTTCCTCAAACTGTACTGGTTTCAGCATGGAGGGAATGTGATTTCTGCCTGGAAAAATCCCAAGCTTGCAGCTCTCCCAAATACTTGCAGCTCTGCTTTTGTTGTTCAGATCTGTGTCTCACCTTTGAATTCAAACACAAAAGACCTCCCCCACAGCACTGAAGCAACTTGGAGGTTTTTAAAAAGCGCATTTCCACTCCCCAGAAATGGGGCATGGGTGCTGGAGATGACATTTCCGTTCATAAGGATCCCCAAATCCACCACAACCCTCCTGGAATATTTTCCTACCTCCAGGACGAGGTGCAGCAGCCATTTTAATGCTGCAACGTTTAAACCCACACACGAGCCACGGGGTTGGGAATATTCTGGGGAGCCACAAACTTCTCGTGCTGCAATCAGTTGCTTCCTAACTCGAAGGCGCCTCAAATTATAAAATTGCTTCCCTCACCGATGCAAAATGCATAATGTGGTGATTGATGCTATAGAGGCAACTCTGGTACAGTTTGCACGCTCTCAGATATAATCCTGGTGCAGGTGGGGGACTGAAGCATGGGGTAAATGCTGCTGATTAGATATTTTGTCTCATTCAGGAGCCTTTTCTGCCAGCACTATATGAGTGAATGCATATTGCATGAGGGGCCTGTTCCAAAGTCCATTGAAATGGAGTGAAAGGCTCCCGTTTTTTCCCTCGGCGTGCTTTGGAGCAGGGCAGAAACACTGTCAGGCACACACAACAGAGATGTTGCCTTGCAGTTTGAGGGGGAACTGGCTCTCCTAATGGCAAAAACAAATGTTTTCCCCGTCATGTGTGGAGCCCTTAACGACAGCGATTCCTCGGAGAGCCCCGGGATTTGCAAATATTGAATGTGTTTCCATTTTGTGGGAATTGAAGGATGGAAAATTCAAGGAAATGGCCAGGTCCTTAGAGAAGAGCTGGAGTCTTGACCCCTGCTATAGCCTGAACATGCTGGGACGCTTATCCTGGCAAGCAGGGCAGTGGGAACATGGCTGGGATAATGCTGCTCGCTTCCAGCGCCATTCCTGCTTGGGAAACGCCCTTTCCTCGCACGTCCAGCATGAGACTCCAGCCAGGTTGTTGTTAGTCCAGGTAGGGAAGAGCTTGTGCCACACCAAAAGGCAGCATGACCTAGGAAAGGAGCGGGATTTGGGGTCATTTCTGGGGACAGTCCCAGCAGGAGCCTCATCCTCTACCCCTGTCCCAGCAGCGCTGCAGCCTCAGCTGGTCCAAGAGCGGGGCTGGGCCCGGCAGTTCCTCTGGGAGCCCAGATACGAGGTGTGAGGGCAAGGAATTGCCACGCTGGGTTGATTTTCCTCCGCATTTCCCAGCCAGGGATGCGGATTTTTCTGTTTTCCTCAGAAAAAACCCCACTTTTCCTTGCTGGCATTTTTGTGTCTGCCAGCGCTGGGGAAAGAGCCGTGCTGGCTGCACCGGCGCTGCCACTCCTGCCCTGCAGAGGCTAAACCGAGGCACGGGCAGGGAATTGGATCACTTTTTGCGGGCGCCTGAAGCCCGCAGGGAATTAAATCGCCTTTTTTTTTTTTTTGTGGCGATCAGAAACCCGCAGGTTGGACAGACATAGGGCACTGCTGCTGAGGTAGGAGGAGAATCCTCGCATCCCTATGAGCATCTCGGGGATTTTTTAGCCCAGGGGAGGGAGGCACCAGGGGCTGGGGAGGGACCAGAGCCAGGTCTGTGTCCCCTGCCGGCTTTAGCTGCGCTAAACGCGCTGCATTTATCCGTTTCTCCTTCTTGTGCCCCCCTTTTATTTTATTTATTTTTTTTCTNGCTCTTTGTGCCAGTGTGGGGCATTATCTGCAGCTCTCCTGCCTTTTCTCCTTCCTCTTTCTTTAAAAAGCCATAAAACAGCGAGTGCCGTTCAGTGATGAAGATTATTTGGGTTCACTTCAGTCCTGGCACGGTGCTAATAAAATAAGTTAAAAAAAAAAAAAAACAGAAAAACCAAAACTAACCACGTCTTAAAGGGTTTGTTCTCTCATTTGCAGAAGAAACCGTCTCACTATGGGAATGAACAATTAACAGCATTTAAATGAGCTGAACTTGGTCCTTTTCTCCCATTGTCTTTGTGCCTTTTGAATCATCTGGAATTGGATTTTCTCCGCTGTCTATTTTCCGGTGCGCTAAAATGTTTTACATAAATCATAGGGACCAGCCCCGAGCCGTAACCCCCTCATCCCCGCCGTCCACAGCGCCCGCAAAAACCGCGAAAATGTTGGGCTCAGTCACCTGGATCTGTTGCACAATTACAATCTTTGCAGATTATGATTTTATTATTATTATTATTATCATCATTCCCTGCCCTTTTTTTTTTTTT
>WBMY01013788.1:140585-172003 GCA_013397315.1 Donacobius atricapilla
GTCACCCCCTTGGCATTGTCACCCCCTTGGCATTGTCACCCCATGGCTTTGTCACCCCATGGCTTTGTCACCCCATGGCATTCTTGCCCTTGGCACTGTGGCCCCTTGGCATTGTCGCCCCATGGCATCGTCGCCCCTTGGCATTTTTGCCCCATGGCATCGTCACCCTCTGGCATTGTCACCCCCTTGGCTTTGTTGCCCCTTGCCTTTGTCACCCCATGGCATCCTTGCCCTTGGCATCGTCGCCCCCTTGGCATTGTCACCCCGTGGCTTTGTCGCCCCTTGGCATCGTCACCCCCTTGGCATTTTTGCCCCCTTGGCATCGTCACCCTCTGGCATTGTCGCCCCTTGGACTGCCGCCCCTCACTTAGGATTCACCGCCACCACGGCCGAAGTTTTTGGCTCCGTTTCTGGGGGTTTTGGAGGGGGGCATTACCAAAACCCCCTGAGCCACGGCGGGCGAGGAGGGGCTGCAGCACAAATCACCCGCAGCACGGGCGCGGGGTGGGCGACATCTGTTTTGTCTCAGCACGGAGGAGCGGGGCCGGCCGTGGGCCCACCCGCTGGAAGCGGCTCAAGCATTACCGTGCTTGGCCAGACAATAAAAGCAGCCTATTTATTTATGGTGGCTGGACCCTTAGCAGGTCACTGGCACCGTCCCCAAGGGCGGTGCGTTCGAATCCCTCTCTGGATTTTCCCCTCTTCCCATCTCTCCGGGCTGCCTTCTATCCTTTGTGCCTGCGCTCCCGGGAGATCTGGGCTTGGAACAAACAGCTCGCCATCCTTGTGGCTCTTGCTTGCGAGGTTAAATAAGTTTAGGAGGGAAAAGTACATTTGGAAATGGTGTTGATGCAGAAGAATGAGCCAAACACGCTATTGTCTTCACCAGCCCTGAGTCTGCTGCGGTAATTTGCAGGGTACAGAGACAGGCTGGCTGTGGGTTCCATGGAGCTACTGCAAAGTGGAGCTGGATGGGAAACCACGCTGGTCCCGTGACTGAACACACCACTGGGATTTGGCCTCCAGGCTTCTGTTCCTGGCTTTCCGAGGGATCCCGAGCAAGCCCCGGCAGGGGGGAAGGAAAGCTGTGTCACTTCAGAGCCAGGCTGAGCGCAGAGGGGCCAGCAGCCTCAAAGGGGGAGCGGGGAGGGCGTTGGGAGAGGCTCTGCGGCACTGCTCGGCGCTGGAGCTGGGCTAGGGGTGCGAACAAAGAGGAGACGTTTGGCCAGGGCTCCCCTCCAGCCTGCGGGGCGTGTGTGCTTCAGGAGCTGCCTGGCTGCAGGGGGGATGTTCTCACCCAGATCTCGGGTTTGGGATTCGTTTCACGTAGGCTGTGGTGTCTTACAGTCCCAGGGCTCGGTGTGAGGCAGTCGCCGTTGAGTTCCCGTTATAGCAAAGAGAGTCTGGCCTATTTTGGGATGAGGGAAGCTCTCTCTGAGCTGCTGTGCCTCATCCTTGGCTGCAGACGAGGCCTGGAGTGACCCTCTCAGCTTGGGCAAGGATGAATCCTGCCTGCTGTTACACAGAGCTCAGGCCAGGAGGAGCCTCCAACCTCTTCTCCATCTTCTCGTCACCCTTGGGGATCTCTCTCAGGCTTGGGGAGGTACAAAATGCACAGGCAGCCACTCTCCCAGTGTACAAAAGCGACTGAGAATGGCTTGCTCAAGCCCCGAACTTCCATTAAGGTTCCAAATTCCTCCTTGGAGGGCGTCTGCTTCCCTCCACTGGCTGCAGAAAGATCCAGGGAAAATCAGTCTTCTCTTTTGGCCAGGCCAGCCTGGAGATGAGAGGCTTGGTGACATGAATATCGCTTCTTGTCCACCTCTGCCTCAGGTCCTCCACCCGAAAACATCACCCTCCTGTAGAGCCAGTGTCAGGTTGTGGCTTCAGGATGAATTTAATGACCTCCTGCTCACGGAGTGTCTTTCCTTCTTTCCCAAACTGCTGTCTAGTTCCTTTTTTATGACCCTCCATCACCCTGGGATTTTTTCCAGCACAACCCCACGCAGGTGCTCTGAAAAAGAAGAGGTCAGGTCCCTGCTCCCTAAATCGATCTCAGGTCTGCAGAGCCCGGGGAGAGAAAATCTTCTGGGCATGACGTCAGCCCAGCTCTGACAGTTTGAGGCTGTGGGCTTCTGGATGGCCATAATTTACAGGAAAGAAAGAAACCTCACATCCTGGAAGATACCATTTTTCTTGCATCCCACACTTGGCAGGCTGGGAGGTTTGTGGTAGGAGCCAAGACGTTGATGGTTAGCATGAATCTTCCCTTCCCACAGACCTTCTCTTCCTTCCTTCCTTCAGCTGGGCTATCTGGGAGCTCTTGGCTCCTCCGTCCCAAAATCCAGCTTGAGTTCTGCTGTGAAATATCCTCAGTTACTTCATCTTTCCAGCTGAGAAAAGCTAAACACAATCGTTCAGGAG
Organism: Donacobius atricapilla; assembly: GCA_013397315.1. Lineage (NCBI taxonomy): Eukaryota > Metazoa > Chordata > Aves > Passeriformes > Mimidae > Donacobius > Donacobius atricapilla. The sequence goes on from WBMY01013788.1 coordinate 143,010, forward strand.
TCTGGCACAAGGCGCTGGGAGTGCTTGCTCAAAGGAGGAGCAGTGAGCCAGAACTTCAGCTGCTCTCCCTCAACATCAGAGCCCATCAATTCTGTGAGAAGCTTAACCCCTGGTGGGAAGGGCCCTTTTGCTGTATTTCCACCTGGTGTCCTCGTTCCTGCAGGCAGGATCCACATCTCCCCCTCCCCGTGGTCGCAGGAAGCTGCCCCTGATGTTATTTGGGGTAAAGAGGCAAATTTTTCAGGAGCAGCAGAGTGAGGGGAGACTGGATCCAGCTCTTGGATCAGTTTGTGCCTTGTGCTCCATCCAAAGCTGCTCCAGGAACTGCAATCTTCTTCTTTGATGGGCTCTCATCATAGTGGGGGAAAATGTTATAACTTGATGTGGTGGAGGCAGGAAAGGCTCAGGGTGGGAATCTTCCCTGTCCACAGAAACCTGCAGGCTCTGCCAGGAGAGGAGGCAAACTTTCATTCCATTAAAGTTTTCCCATCGACAGCGCTGAGGCTTCAGAGTCACGTCGGTTCCTCCAGCAGAAAGTGGGAGCCTGGGAACGAGGTGGAACTCCTCGTACCTCCTGGGGGGAACAATCTATTCCAGCGGCAGCAGGAAAAAAAAAAAAAAATCGGCTTCATTCAGCACCGAGGGGGCGACAGGGAGGAGGGAAGGACTGTTTGTTAACGTTGCCTTGAGCTAAATGTTAATGAAGAGCAACACTTAAGATGCTCGCGCGCCTTCAATTATGTCCACCACGATCACATGTTGCCTTTCCAATTATCTGGGCTGGGAAATGAGGGAGGTGTGAGGAGGCTGCTGCCTGCTCATTACCTTCCCTGCCAGGAGAAATCCTGCCGGATTTCGGCTGCTCAGGTGCCGGGTGTACCTGCACACACCCCGAGCAGGGGCGGGAATGGCGTGGAAATGGGTTCGGAGCAGGGAAAATAACGCCTGAGGTGGTGGTGTGCAAACGTGCAGGTGAAGTTTGGACAGGCTGGAAATGGTATTTGGTGTCTGGGGGTGTGGGTGACCTTGAGGGAAGGGACAGGCAGACGTGACTGTGTTGGGAATGAGGGTGGCACCTCTCAGGGTCTGCTGCTCCTTCGGCACAAAGCTCAATTTCCCTGATTCTCATCGCCCTTGTCCTGTCACTGCTGCTTCATCGGGAGCACTGACAGGATGGGAACGGCTTCACACCGACACAGGGCAGGGACAGATTTGGATATCAGGGAGAAATTCCTCCCTGTGAAGGTGGGCAGGCCCTGGCACAGGGTGCCCAGAGCAGCTGTGGCTGCCCCTGGACCCCTGAAAGTGTCCAAGGGCAGGGTGGATGAAACTTGGGACAACCTGGGATAGTAGGAGGTGTCCCTGCCCATGGCAGGGAGTAGAAATTAGATGATCTTTAATGTCCTTCCCAACTCAAACCATTCAGTGATTCTCTAATCTTTTCAGTAATCCTGTAAAACAAAAATATATTCAGAAAAAAGTCACCTTTTTCCTCCAGCAGACACACAGATGCTGGATAAGAATTTCAGAAACCAGAAACTGTTTTGTTTACCCAATCCATTTTTATTATTATCATTAAGTGGGGGAGAAAAAAATGGACAGACAAAAATTCCTTCAAAATTGTGCAATAATACATAGCAGAAATCAGTGAATGAAAAAAAAAAACAACAAACCAAAACAAACAAATAAAGGACACAGAGTAGCAATTCAAATAGTACAACATTAAACTTTGCTTAAAGAACCTGATTAAAATGTGACACTACCTCCATTAGAGGCTGGCTGCTTGTGGACTGATGCAAGTTTGGAAGGATTATTTATAATGGTGCAGCTATTTCCAGGAACGAAGATGCTCTTGGGGTCCAAGAGTAGCTGAGTTATTGCACCATTTCCCTTCTCAAGTCCATTTGAAGGAGACTTGAAAGCTGTTTCAGAAAAGGTTTGTTTTTTTTTTTTTTTTTCTGAAAAAAAAATGACATTTAACTTTTCCATCAGCGAGTAGGTGAAGTTTACCATTAAATATACTCTGATTCCAAGCACGGAGATGCTCGCACTGAGCTCTGCCCTGCCAGCAATGGGAATTCGGCTCAGGGAGACTTTCCTTGGCTCAGGTGGGGGTTCCCTGGTGGATAACGTGAGGGGTTTGGACACTGCGGAAACAGGAGGAGTGAAATAACGCGGTGACCACCGAACACAAAGCTCCTTTGGCCACCAGGCCACACGAGGTGGATGCTGGCAGCCAGCTCTGCCCCTCTGCTCTCCCCTCCCCTTCCCGGCTCGCTCTGAGCTCCTGAACATCTCGGTAACTCGATCTGCGTCCGAGGAAAAGAGGCTTTTCCCGGGGCTGTGCCAAGAAGGTGGGAGCACCTGGAACGGGTTCGGGCAGGTGAGCCGGGGCGTGAACTCGCAGCACACCGGCTCCTCTGCACATGAAACACCCGCAGCCAGGGCTTTTCACCTCACATTTCAGCCCCCTCTGAAATCCTCTTGCAGTTTTCCTGAGTCCTCAGCCAAACCCCAGAGGGGTGGAAGCTGCTGCTCCTGCCTGGGCTCTGCTCTGGCTGGGTTCAGGGAGCTTTTCCTGGGCTGGCAGCCCACAGACGGGGCTTGCTCAGACTGAAAAATGCCCTTTTTTGACCTTTAATAGGTTTCCAGCCTGGGAAATGACACCTCCGTGCCCTTTCTTGGAAAAACCAAACCCCCAACACAAAAAAAAAAGAAAACCTCGCAAAGAGCCTGAGCCAAAGGGAAAGGAGCCTCATGGTCCTAAACCTCAACAGATTTTTGTGTTCAACCTTAGTCTTTTGTTCAAATGGACTTGATCTGGCCCATGGGCATCTGGAATGGATGCAAACAGGAATTAACTGCTGGAAGTTCCTCCTAACCTAAAAGGGTATTTTCCAATACCCTTTTTTTTGTTTTCCTCACAGATCCAAACGTTTCACGGGGTTCCCATAAGGCAAACCCAAATCACCTCCCGAAATTTAGGGTAGCAAGTCATGTCACATCACGTAAGGCTACTGAAACAAAACCAGAACAAAATATACACCCACATCCACGTACCGTATTTACAGCAGAACCCTCCCACCCCCTGTACGTCTCCGTGAACAAGATTCCGTGCTTCAAAAGTTCATAAAAATATACACTCTACCCCAGAACTGCATCGATTACTCCCCACCTGGAGCCCAGACTTCTCCATCTCTATATATAAAATACACTAGCCCTGTGAAAGTTGCTTTGCTGAGAGCACAGTGGGGATTTTTGCGGTGAAGGGGAGGGCTGGGGACAGCTCTGAGTGACAGTGCTGTCCCCGCAGGGGCTTTGCAGTGTCCCCAAACCCCTGGGCATTCAGGGGTGACTCCACAGAGGGCTCTGCTCTGCCCACGCTGCGTTTGGGAGTTAGATTTAACCAAGAGTGGGTACAAAATGCTTTGCTCTGCACGAGTGTCCCCAAGCCAGGAGCCTTTCAGAGTGGCCAGGAGTGACCTGTCCCCCAGGTGATGCTTGGAAATCTCCAGCCAAGGGATTTCTGCAGGATATGAAGCAGTTACAAGGTTCCCCGTGGCATCTGGCTAGACAGAGGTGGGCTAGCCTCTAAATTCTGCTCATTTTACTGCAGCAGGATTTACCCTGAGGGAGTAAAATATCAGAATTTAACCGCTCCTAATCCTCTCCAGAGAGGCACCAGATTTTGGGATGCTACATCGTAATTTTCAGTTACCTGTGCTAAAAAAAATTACTTTATAAAGAAGGGGTTGAATAGTCTTTATCTCTGCTTTTAGGCTTCCTCTCTTGCATAAAATCTTTTGATTTATGTTTTTGAGACTGGTTTAGCCTCTGGGTCAGTCTGGTCTCTCTGTGTAGCTGTAACTCCAGGCAAACTGAGCTGTGTGTACTGGGTTGGTTTTACTCAAAATTTCAACTCCTGAACATCACCTGATGCACTGACAAGGTAAAAATATTGCAACTCTGCGAGCTCGCCGCTACTTACAAAAACCTGATTTTAGTTTGGTCCCAGCTTTGGGGAGGGGGGAAGAGTCTGTCACCGGGAATGCTAACGCCAGTAATTGAAAATAGAGTCAGTATTTCTCTAGAGTATCAAACCATCCGGACTTCAACTTTTTTTAAATACATTTTTCTATTGTGAAATTAAACGTATCAGTCACGTATCAAAACATAGTTGGCCTCTCTCATTTCATCTGTAGGAAGACTGCAATTATAACTTCATTTACACAGCAAAAATACCTTTGTTTTTTTTTTCACAAAAACAGTGTGACAAAGACAGTGTGCTGTATTTCCTGGTGAGAAGTTTTGCATATATCGAGCACGGCCAGGGGAGAGCCCTGAACATCCTCTCCTGTCGTGCTCCTGGCTTGGCAGGTAGTGAGGTTCACATTTTTTGGTGAAATTCACATTTTGCTGTCACAAAATGAAAAGCTCCAAACAGTGGCGAGCAGACTTTTTGCATTTGGCTCTGCAGCCAAGTATTGTGTCTGCTGGGAATGTGAGATGAGAAAAGAACACGCATGTGTGTGTGTGTGTGTGTGTGTGTATTTATATTATTTCTAAAGCTGTAGGTAAAACTACAGCTGCTTTTAGGAAATTCCGATGCGGGAGCATCAAATCCCTGCTGTGGGCCAAATTAATTTAAATTTTCAGGCATTATTGCTCAATGTGGGTGTGGAAAATCTGGATTTGCACACACTGGAGGCTCCCCCTTCCGTCCCTCCACCGTGCCGGCATCTGAGGGAAGCTGCATGGAGGAGGGGTATCCTAAAAATACCTGGGAAATTAATTTTAAGGTGCAAGTGGCAATTTTTTTTTGTTTCAGCAATGTGGTGGTTGTAAGCTCCAGATTAATCAAGGGCAGGGGCAGCAGCAGGAGGGGTTTGGGCAGCACATCTTGGTGTGGGGATATTTTTGACTTCCCACAGCAGCAGGAAGCTAAAACTCATCCCTAAAAAAAAAAAAATGTGCTGCTGTACCTTAAGATTGCTCAAAGATTGGGTCTTTAAAAGGGAGAAAAAAACACGTGAAAATGAGGGGGGTTTATTATCATGGCAAGGACACCGATGGGGATGCCAAGATACGACTGCCTTGCAAGATAAAGTGGCACATGTTCTACACAAGAATGTGTACAATGTCTGACGACTCTGGAAATCTGTTCCGCAGCAGATTTCCCAATAAATTAACACAACAAAAATACTTTCATATAAAACAAAGTCCAAAGGATTTTTTTTTTCGTCCTAAAGTAAAAGCAAAACCTTCAGGGACTATATTATCTCTCTCTACATATATAATCTCCTGAATTTTTTTTTCTTTTTAAATAAATTTATTCTTGTCTTAGAAAAATAAAATGAGTAGCCAATTTAGTCAACGGAAAATATCTCACAGACTTAAAAGCATGCCCAGCAAGCATAGCCTTGTAAGACTAAATTAATGTTAAATCAAAGCAATTTGTTACTCAACCAACCTAGTCTGCAATTCACAGTTGATTACTACAAAGTGTATTCTTAAAATTATTATTATTTTTTTCTTCTTTTTTTGGCCCATATAAAAATAACGTATTGCAACTCAAAGTGCATTTTTAAAATAAACAATCAACTATTTTTATCAAATAAAATATTTACACCATTTGGTTTTGTACAGTCAGAAATGCGCTTCAGGCGATGACCATGGGGACGTCATCTGAAAATCCAGTTATCATTGGGGCTTCATCGTCCTCATCTCCTGGAAAACAAACCCAAAAAAGAGCTGTTACGGGGCCCTCAGCACTTTGTACTCTAGTTTTAGGTGATTTGCATTGGAAGGAGGGGTTTAATTGGGTAAAAAGATTGGTTGGGAAAACTTGCAGCAGTTGGACTTGATGGTCTTGAAGGTCTTTTCCAAGTTTAACAACCCCTAATCCTGTGATTTGTACTCTGAGACCAAATCCATAGAGATTGTGAAGCCACAGTGGCCCAAACCATGATAAAATAATTAATTCTTGCCCTGATTTCATGCCCTCAATGCATTTCTAAGTGATCTGCATTGGAAGGAGAGGTTTAATTTGATAAAAAAGTTTGGTTGGGAAAAATTCTGGTGGGTGGACTCAATGGTCTTAAAGGTCGTGCAACCTTACTATTCCATGATTCTGTGGTTTATACTCTCAGACCAAATCCATAGAGATTGTGATGTCAGAGTGGCCCAAACCATGATAAAATAATTAATTCTTGCCCTGATTTCACGCCCTCAGTGCATTTCCAAGTGATTTGCATCAGAAGGAGAGGTTTAATTGAATAAAAACATTCAGCTGGGAACACTTTTGGCAGTTGGACTTGATGATCTTGAAGATCTTTTCCAAGTTTAATGACTCCGTAATCCTACGGTTTGTACTCTTAGATCAAATCCACAGAGATTGCGATGCCAGAGCGGCCCAAACCACGATAAAGAATTAATTCTTGCCCTGATGCTGCATCCCCAGCGCTGCCCCCAGATGCCACCAGGGCCCACATACCCAGATCATCCCCCGAGGAGAAGATGGCCGAGCCCAGGCGGGAGCTGTAGTGGCTGTTGGTGAAGGCAGTGAAGCTGCTCTGGAGCCTCCTGTGCCTCATGTAGAGCACCACGAAGCCGATGCCCAGGGTCACCAGCAGCAGGAACAGCACGGGCACCACGATGGCAGCCACGTCCGTGGCTCGGCCGGATTTGGTGGCGGAGGAGTCCTCACCTGGTGAGGGAGGGACACCGGTGTTGTTTGTACCAATGTGGGCTTGATATTTCTGAGCCTGAATTTCAGCTTGCTAACTATTGCTAACTCTTTTCCCAAGGGAAAGCTGCCAACAGTTTCTCTTTTCAAAACATCTCTCTCCGTTTCTCAGCACAGGCTCAGCAAACAGTGTTCCCTTTGCCAGAACAACTGTCCCAGGGGTTGTTTCCTATTCCTGACCCAATGCAGAGCAGTGCCAGTGCCATGGAGCAATAACAGACCTTTTTACACACCGTGTTCTAAAGGAAACTGTTGGGATTGTAAATAAAGCTTCTTTCTCTGCTGACAACTCTATGGAGTCAATCCATTTCATGTCCTGCCGTGACACACCAACAGCACATCCCTAAAGGATTTATGAGGCTTCCCTGAGTATTTTTTTAAGGAGGATGAGGAGAAAATATCACTCCTTATCACTCTACAACTCTCCGGAAGGTGGCTGTGCTCAGCTGGGGTTGGGCACTTTCTCCAGGCAGCACTGACTGAGAGGACACAGCCTCAAGCTGCACCAAGGGGAATACAGGTTGGATATTAGGGAAAAGATTTTTACAGAAAGAGTGACAAAGTATTGGAATAGGGATAAAGAGGGATAAAGTCTGCCCGGGGAGGTGGTGCAGTCACCATCCCTGGATGTGTTTAAAAAAGACTGGATGTGGCACTGGGTGCCGTGGTTTAGTTGAGGCGTTAGGGCTGGGTTTGGACTCAATGATCCTGGAGGTCTCTGCCAACCTGGTCAGTCTGTGACTCTGTGAATTCTGTGGAATTGGGACTCACCTGTTCCCAGCTCGTCATAGAGGAGCGTGGCCGGCTCCCCACACATCTGCCCCCCGTACAGGCACCGGGCCTGCACGCTGAACGAGTAGTTGTGGCCTATCTTCAGGTTGGACACCTTGAAGAAGTTGTCTGTGGTGTTGCCCAGGTAGGCTGTGATGTTCATCAGGCTGTCAAACATGTGGATCTCGTAGCCCTGAGGGAAACACGAACCCCAGATCACTCGGCTGCGGAGGGCGGGTTTGCTCCTTCCGAAAGGGCTTTGAAACTTGGTTTTCCTCCAGGATCTGGCTTTGATGAACTCTGCCGGGCTGTCAGCTGGGAGGGGGCAGTGTGCAGCCTCCTCCAGGAACCCCTGCTGGTGCGCACTGACCTTGCCCAGTTCAGGGAGGGGAGATTTCTCTTCTCCCAAGTGACAGGATAAGGGGACACGGCCCCACGCTGTGCCAGGGGAGGCTCAGGTTGGACATCAGGGAGGATTTCTTCACTAAAAGGGTTGTTAAACATTGGAAGGGCTGCTCAGGGAGGTTTGGAGTTCCTGTCCCTAGGGGTGTTCAGGAAACAACTGGAGGTGGCACTCAGCACTCTGGGTAGGTGACAAGGTGGGGATCGGACACAGCTTGGACCCAATCTTGGAGGTCTTTTCCAACCTAAAGGGCTCTGATTTGGTTTGTCTGGTCCTTAGCACCCACCCCAGACCACCCAAGCACACAGTCCAGGAGCGTGAGGGCTTTTTTTGGTGCAGTTTTCTACCTGCCCTTGCTCTGACAGACAACACTTCACAGACTTTCTATCCAAGCCTGAATAATGACAACTTTCAGGCTTCCTGGCATGGCAGGGCAGTGTCCTATTTCCAGTCCTTTCACACATGGGACAAATGTCCTTTTCTAGCAGGGTAATTATGTTCCTAAAAGGTGACTGATTGGATCTATCAGCTTCAGAGCCTCAGCCATGACAGGAATTTTAGTGAGCTCTTTTAGAGGGCTCGCCAAGGACAGGATGGATTTCGGAGCCTGTGAAAGGAGCCTTGCACTGACTCTGCTCCAGGATTTTCTGTAGGACAGGAGGCACAGCGAAACTTACCCGGCTTTCATTGAAATTACTTTCCTTCAACGCCAAACTCTTCCAGAAAAGCAGAATATGGTCGTTTTCAGTGATGATTTTTAAGGCGTCTGGTGCAGACAGGGGGACTGCAAATGGGGAAAAAAATGACAGCAGTGAGGTTGTAGCACTGGTGGCACTTTCCTCTTACAGGAATGGAGTCACTTCCGAAACTTAGTGGGGTTTTTTTAGGGATCACCACAATACTCTGCTTGGTAAAGGGATGAGCTGGAGGAGAGGCCGCCGTGCTGTGGAAGCTGGGGGGAATTTTTCAGTGGTAGGGCCGTGATGGTACTTGATGATGTGCACACAGCCAAAGTGGTGTCTTTCCCATCTCCATTTATCAGGGGAAAAAACACCAGTTATCATTTGAGAAGCTTCCCCTCCACTGCTGTTGTTTGGGGGCACCGTCACCTCCCCTGCGAGGCCTCCCAGAATTGGGCTTTGGCTGCGGGAGAGGACCAGGAGCTGCAGGAACATTTCTGCAGCCTCCAGGCAGCACGGGCTGGGTGCTGTGACCCTCACCTGTGTTGATCTTCATGCTGGATTCCTTGCTCATGTTTCCCAGCTGGACAATCACGTGGTATTTCCCTCCTGGCTCCAGCTTCTTTATGGTGTACTCCACCGTGCTGTTCCGGCTTTTCACTTTGTAGATTTTATCTGTTTTCCTCACCAAATCCTTAACTGCCACGGCATAGAGCTGGAGGGGGAGGAAGTGGATGGAAAAAAAAAATCTCATTTTCCTGCAGAATTTCAGCTAAAGAGTGGTAGGACATTAGACAGGGCAGGTAAAATTTGCTTTAAACCAAGGCCTGGGAAGCAAAATTCCAAGTCTCTCTCTGGATCTCTGCCCAAAATCAGCATTTACTGATACAGAAAATGCAGTTAGTGGAACAGATGAGGGCAGGAGGAAAACCTCAGGTTGTGTTTCTCAGTGAATCACAAGGATGCAATGCAAACCAGTTTGTCAGAGTTTCCAGCTCTGCTGGGAAGGTTTGCACCTCCAAACCTTTGCTGTTAAAGTCTCCGGAGCCGAATGGGAGGGGAAAGCTTGCTGAGAACATGACTGGCCTTCAATGGAGCGCGACCTGAGTGTATTGCAGTGTGGCAGAGAACAGAACCAGGCTTTGTTGGGGCTGGAGGCAGTGCCCCAGCCCAGCCTTGCCCTCCTGGGCAGAGCAAAGCCCAGAAAGGAGTTTCGGCACATGCCCAGGGCTGTGTTTAGACTTGGTCAGCAACAGACACCCCAGACCTGGCTCTTTTTAAATATTACAGTCCTGAGCTAATGGCCAGCAGGGAGGAAATGAACACGTTGGAGGTGTCAGCACTTTGTGGACAATTTTATGTGGAGCACAGACCTGATGATCTCAGGCTTCCTCCAGCAGAAGAAAGGCCTTTAAGGCAGGATTTTGTGTGCACTAGGACAGGAGAAGCTCCGTGAGGCATTCCTGTTGGAACCCTGGAGGCTGAAAATTTCAGGTTTTGTGTTCTAAAGGGCCCTGACCCTCAAGTAGGCACTACATTTGACTCGAGGCCATGGAACAGGCTTCCAAAACTGAGTGATAGCGCTGGGGTTGTGAGTGTGTGGTTTGAATGGAATTGTGTGACTTCACAGGGTGAAAAACTTAGATTTGAGATTTTAGTAAATAGTAATATATATGTGGGGCAAGAAGGAGGACTTTGGGTGTTCTCTAAGTCCTTCTTCTTGACTTTCTCCTTCATTCCTCTTCATGTGTTTGGGTGGTTCTCTGTAACTGGGTAGAAAAGGCCCCCACTGCGGGCCTCAGGTGGTCATTATTGGGTCAAAAATATAAAAAACAAAGGTGTCACCTCGTTATTGGGTGATTATCACTTAAATAACCTCAGAAAAAGTTAGAGGCACTCCATTTTACCTTCGTTTCTCCCTTGCTAGTCAGAGCTCACGGCTCATGAGACTGTGCCACAGATAAGAAATAACGAACACCGAGTCCGAACACGAAACCGCGGCTCCCGTGTTAATCCCGTGTGTCACTAATCATCACTCAAGCCATTAAGTGTGGCCCCCGCGTATTAACCCCGGCCCTGGCAGAGGCAGCAGCCACGTTACCATGTCCTGGTCGGGGGAGTCGTAGGGCGATTCCCACTTGACGACGGCGAACGTCTTCCCGGTGCGCACGGCGTGCAGGTGCCGCGGGGGCAGCCGGTTGTCCGGGATCATCCTCACCACCACGTAGTCAGAGGGGGGCCCCTGGTAGGGAGACATCACCCGCACCTGGCAGGGGGGCACAGAGGTCAGCGCTGCGTGCCGGCGGAGCCTCGGGGCAGGCAGGGGGCAGAGGGGGAGGAGGAGAGGAGCCCACCAGGAACAGGTACTGCTCGTCCCGCTGCACCAGCACCGTGATGTTGTGGGCGCTGGTGGTGCTGTTGTGGGGGCTCCTGTAGAGCTCCAGGAAGGACGTGGCGTAGAAGATGCCGTAGACCTGAGGAGGGAGAGGTGCAGGGTTCGGCATGGCCCAGGGCATCCACTGCTTGTCACTTTTTAGGGGCATGAAGCAAAGACCCGTCTCCCTCCAGACCCTTTTTTCTTGCTTTTCCCTCTGGACCTTTTTTCCTCCTTTTCCCTCTGGACCTTTTTTCCTGCTTTTCCCTCTGTCTTGCCCAGTTTCAATCTGCCCATTTGCCTTCGAACTCCCCACCCAAACCCCCTGAGCTCAGCTCAGGTAACAGCAGCAGATTCCGAGGCTGCTGGAGCATCGTGCTGTCTGCGTTTAAAGCACTTCTCACTGCAACAAACAGACAAGAAGCCTTCCTTTGCTTCTGTTTAAAAGGCAGGAGGTTCTTTCCTATCAGTTCATTCCTATCAGGGACATTCCAAGTCCTGATCAGAATCCAAATTTGTCAAGCATACAAGGCATTTATATAGGGTTTTTCTTGTATGGCACTTACACAGGGTTCTATTTTTGGTAACCATTCTCACTGGTTATCCATTCTTTAGGACATCAGTGACTTGGTAATCATTACAAAGTTTCACATGTTTCTTGGTCACTCCTGCCCCAGGGAGCCTTTATCTGTGTCTGTCTCTCCCATGGTTTCTGCTCCATCCACCCTAAGACACCAGACTCCTTTATCAGTTCCTTTACACTCTCTCTTTGGTTCCCCATACTTTCCCTCATCATCCCTAAAATTTCCAGGGCCTTGGAATTCAATCCAAGCAAATCCCCCTGATTCCAGGGGGGTTGTGTGCCGCTCTGGGGCTCTGGGCTGGAGCCCAGGGTGGCTGCTGAGGGAAGGGCTGGTGCCTTACCACATTCCTGGGGCCGGTCCAGCTGCATTCCACGGCTGTCTGGTTGATGGCCTTGGCCTTGAGGCTTGGCGGCGCGGGTCTGGTGCCACTGGTCACCACATGCACAAAAGACAGAGGGCTGTCACCCAGCTCCGTCTTAGCCCAAGCAGAAATTTCATAGGGGGTGTGTGCTGTCAAATTGGCCACTGAGCAAGAAGAGAAAGGGGCACTATTAGCTGAGGCAAAGCACGGCTGGGGCTTCGGGAGCACGAGGGAAGGGTCAGCAGCGGCAAACAGGAGCCTGCCTCTCCTGGGCTGTACTTTCGTACTTTTTGCAGTAATTTCCTTTCTACAGAAGCACCTGGGGCTCAGGAATCCAACCCAGCCCGTGCTTTTCTGTGCCCGGATGATTTCCCATATCCACACTGAGATTTTCCCAGACCATAAATGTGATCAGCAGGGACATGTGCTGTATGCAAGCCCAAGAAATCCTTGTTCTGCTTCTACTCCCTCTGGCAGATTAGAAATGGAACAACAAACAAAACCCCATGTGATGAGAAAGGACTAGTGCAGCTCTGGGGATAAATCCCAAATCTGCTTGAAATCTCCAGGACCTCAAACCAGAGAATTTGCTGCTTTGTCCTGTCCAGATTTGTTTAAATAGAAACTACTAGTTGCAAAAAACCAAACCAAACCAAGAAAAAAAAATCCTATAACCTCTCATAAATACTTCTGCTTGGTGTTGACCAAAACTTTATATTTTGAGCAGAATTTACCTTTTTGGATGGACTTTTCTCCTTCTACGACCAGAGTCCTTTTTTCCTGCCTGTGGGTATCAAATGTCCAGTAGATGTTGACCACGTAGCCACTGACCTGTCAAGCCCGAGGACAGAGTCGTCAGCTCAGCTGATGCACATGGGGAACCAGGGTCACTGTCACACCCCTGACAGTCTTTGCATTGTATTTTCCATCCCAGTTAAGAGCCCCGGGGCAGTTCGGGAGCAGCAAGAAATGATCTGGTGTGAAATAACTGGTAACTGCAATGCTTCAGTGGGTGACAGCTCCTCCCAGCCACTGTTCGCCATTTACCGAGCTCAGATGGAAAGGGAAAAACTCTTACCTTGATATTCGTGGTCATTTTTAGGCTGAAACTTATGGAGTCCTCGCCGTAGCTCTCAATGTGGATGACAGGGGGAGGAATGACTGGGAGGAAAGAAGAAAAGACCTGTTAGTACAGCACAAAGAAATAAAAGATATTTACTGAGATGGGACAGATAAAATACAGCTCTTTGTGGTAACACCCAGCTCCCAGAACGGGATGCCCCAACCTTGCCTAAGACATGTCCCCCTCAGAGAAGGCACTGACGTAATTTTTTTAAGTCCACCACCTAAAAGCTGCTTTATCTGTGCCTTGCTCAGTGCAGGCTGGAACTGGAGGGGTCTGGGCAAAGGGATTTCCCTCTGAACTCAGTGGGGTGAGCTCCTATCCCAGCTATCAGCTCCTGGGCTTCCGAGGAGCTGCTGAGGGAGGTCAGGAGCTATCGGTGCCAAACTCTCATGCTAAACCTGAAGTCAAAGCTGTTTCTGTTCTTTTTACCCCTGTTTTTCTAACCATCAGGTAATTCACATTATCTGAATCCTGCACTTTGAGTAGCCTGGTGTTTTCCTTCCCTTCTCTCATCTGAGGCAGGGACATAAGTTTGGATGGAAAACTTGGCACAAACACAAACTACTTCAAAAGGCTTTTCTTAAAAAAAATAAAACCAAAAAGCAACAGGCTGGGAAGGAAACGATTTACTGTGCTGTTTGAATTTTTCTGCTGTTAGACTGTGATGTTGTGATAGTTCTTGGGAGCTGTGGTTGCTTTTTATGGTCTAAACCTGCAGGAGGAGCCACAGTAACTGTGAGAAGGATGAGCCAGCATCCTTTTAGAGTAAGAGTGATGGAGTTGGGAATTTCTTGTCTATGTGGGGGCAGGATTTGGCCTACAGAAGTCCGAGGGAATCTGTCTGCAGCCTGGGAGAGAGGAGACAGGCTCTTGCTCAGTTCCAGGGCAGCACATCCACCCCGTGTGCCACAGAGCTCAGAGGAGGAGTCAGAGACCCTCCAGACATGCCACTGAACTCTGAGGCAGCTCAGGCCGAGTGAAAAAGTCACTTTTTACAGGTCACTGTCACCAGCAAAGCTGTTGAACAGCGTGAAAGGCCCAGCAGGGAGGTTAAAGGCCAGGCAGGTGGCTTTGGATGCTGCTGGTGATGTTCCAGGCTGATTCTCTGCCTTTTTGTCACCTTCTCTAAGCTGACCAAAACAACAACGTTTACCTTTGCCTTTGACGGTGGTTATGGACTTGGATTCACTCCAGTTTCCCACCCCTCGGCTGGTTACTGCAGCAACCTTTGGAAATGAGGGAACACGAGCAACATTGCGCAGTTTAAACAGAGCAGGAGGTTAGAGCAAGGTTACAGACCTGGCGGGGCTCCTGGGAAAAGGACTTGGAAGCAAACAAAAGCTTAATTACTTGGCAATAAAATGCTTAATGCAGAGATAAAGCCGACTGCTTAAAGTCAATTAAAGGGGTCTAAGAGGAGGGAAGTGCAGCCTCTTTGCAGATAACTGCTCTCTTATGAGATCTTTGAGGAGTCCATCGAGATAAGGAGCTTGGGACTCCACGGGCCATAAAGTAGGTGAGAACCACGCCAGAGAAGTCCAAGTCCTGAATCTCCTTCCAAAGATTTATTTGGTTATATTGGGAAGGAATGCCATGGGAGGAAATTCTCCAACCAGCTGTGAGAATAACAGGGATTTGGAGGAGGGGGTTTATCCTCCCTCGCAGTGAACTTCCCCAAGAACTTGGGAGGATGCACAGTGGCAAAGCACACACATTTCCCAGGGCTCGCTGTGCAGACTTTCATTTCCTATTCTTATTACTTCTGTCTATAATTGCCCAGCCTCTCCCCTGTGCAGACATTCCCCACAGGCAGATTTGCTTCTTTTCCCACTGATACACCAAGGACCAAATTTATCTCTGGCCCACATCCAGTGCAATTGCAGTGACATTGGAATGGGCAATTAGCGGGGAGGATTTTGTAATCCAGTCTGGCCTTCTGGGACAAAGGAGCAAATCAAGGGCCTTGGAACTATAGACATTAGCAGTGGTGGTATGGGTTGGCATTAAAAAGCAGGGCCTTAACAAGATGTTTTTTTAATAAAATGTGTTTTTAGCAAGTTCTTGGCTGTGCAGGACTTGGGCCACTCAATAACGAGAGCTCACTTAGAGAGAGCTTTGGAAATACTCACTCTGACTGTGTAGAGAGTGTTGACCTGCAAGTTCTTGATCTCCGTGTAGTTCCTGGTGGTTCTGAGGGATGACCACTCCTTGGATCCACTGCTGCTGTATTCCACCTAGGAGCACCGAAACAAGGTGTGAGGGCTCACAGATACCACGGGCCGGCAGGTCCCTCTGACACAAAATGTCAGCAGAAGGAACCATGACATCTCAGACAGGGAGAAACCAGGAACTCGCGGGCTGTCTACAGCCTGCAGCATTTCTTCTCCCGACTTGCCTGACGTTCCCAGCAGATTTCCTCCCCAAAATATCCCATTCCGGGCCCACCCCACCCTGTAGCTGGCTGTGTGCTGCTGTCCCCAGGCCACCCGGCTGGGCTCAGCCCCAGTGGGCAGCAGGACTCACGATGAACTCCCGGATGAGGCCGTGGGCGTTCACGGGGGGACTCCACCAGCCCATCACCACACCCTCAGCTTCTTTCTTCAGGGACAGCTGAAGGTTGAGGGGAGCATCTGGTACTGGAGAGAGAAATAGAAACATTAGTGACAGTCACGGTGCTGTGGGGAAAAGCAGCATCTCCCTGAAAACTCAGGGCAGAGGGGTGGACGGCCCTTTCTCCCAGTCCAGCACAATTCCCAAGCCCATGGAAAGACCCCTTTCATTCTTAGCAGGGATATCTCAACTTCTGAGCCCAGAGCAGCACAGATCTGCCAGGCACTGGTGGGAGCAGCAGCTGTGCTTACGTCCTTCGGGCGCCCGCAGCGTGATGAAGTCGTTGGTGTTGTAGACCCTGCTCAGACACTGCACCTGCACTTTCACCTGGTAGGTGCAGTCAGGCTTGAGGACTTTCAAAACGCTGTTGGTTTTGTTGCTGTGGGTCTCCAAGATCTTCCAGATGCTCTCACCGACCATCCTGCGTGAGAGAGCCACGCACCTCCAGTCAGGATGGGCTTTCTTAGCCCAGAACATACAGATTTGTCCCCAAAAATTGAACCATTTAAAAGGTTGCTGCTCGTCTCGGTGATGCCACACCACCAATCTTGAAAAGATGCTGTTGGCAAGCCTGAACTAACCATGGCTTGGTGACTTATAAGCCCCTGAGCTTTCCTGTAACTCTTGTGCTCAAATTTATTATCTTTCTTCTTGCTGTTAATGGCCCCACAAAGACCAGGCCCACGTGGGAAAAAAAAATAATATAACAACTTTACCATCTGAGTAAATAGTCAAGGAGGAAACCAATGCAGTTTGCCACAAAAGCCCTCTGGGTGCAGCTATTTTGTGTCCCTTTTGCTACCAAATATTAGATTTTCCAAGCAGAACTTGATTAAGGATCTCTGAATGTTTCAGGCCTGATACTGTGCGGTTCTCTGTAGTGAATACAGGCACACCTGTGCTCATGCTGGTCCTCTTTACCTGACACAACAGCAGGGGCGGGATGATGTACCTGTAGTAGATGTTGTAGACACAGGAGGCCGAGGACATCCTTTTTGGCCGAGCCCATGTCAGGGTGACATCCCCAGAGAAATCAGCCGACCACTGCAGGTTCTGCACTTTGTACACGATTGTGTCATCTGAGCAGGGAATGGGAAAAGTCAATTTACTGCAGGGAAACAAACCCTGTGGCCAGGAGAGAAACAGGAGTTTTGTTCGTTACACCAACAACAGGGGAGGTAGAAACAGCACTGAGTGAACGGGGTGTCTGCACTGTTCAAAGGAGATGTGTAATTTATCGGTGGAGAAGGCTGGGCTCACAGAGGGCAGCTCAGAGCAGGGCTTTACCCCTGGTGCTCTTAGTTCTACCAAAAATGTCTTCATGCTGCATCAGGCAAGCGTCCCCTTTCCCCTAAGGAAAGATAAAGAGTGGCTGTTGATGAAATACTGGGAATTTTGGAAGTGCGGGACTGCAAACTGCTCAGTGTCACCCTTCTCCTGGTGTGACCACTCTGTGCCATCCCTGTCAGCACCCAGGGCCTTTCTTTGCGTGTTTTCCCTCATCACACCTTGCATTCAGCAGCAGGACCCGAACAAAGGCTGGCAGTTCAAGCTTGGGAGTGTCTTTGATGCGGCTGAATCACTGCCTGACCTTCACAGAGGCACTGAGGGGATAAAAGCACTGTGGAACGCAGCCCTGGCAGAGCTGGGCATGGCAGGCGCTGATCTGAAATGCCCCAGATCCGTGCCCTGCTCCCACCAGGCCATTCCCTGCTCTCTCTCTACATGTGGGAGCCCAAATCCCACTGCTGTTGCTTGGTTCTGCTGGGGTGCTCAGCCTTGGTGCTGAACAGAAACCAAGCAGAGCAGGGGTAAATTGCTGCTGTTTTGCTGACCCTGGAATTAAATCCAGCAGGCACATGGGTCCATGGACAGACAGGCAAGACAGTTTTTTCCACAGGAAAAGAGATGGATTTCCCTTGGCATGGCAGCCGAGTCGTGCAGCTCCTTCCCTCTCCCCTGAACCTGCTGGCCTCTCCCAATCAATATTTAATTAAAGAACTAAACCCGATTGATGCCCAGCACCCCCAGCAGCTCCGTGGGGAAGCAGCTGAAGCTCATGGCCGGCCAGAGGCAGAGATCGATCGCTGTTATCAGCCCAGGGCGGGCTCTGTCCCTCTGCCCCCACAGGCCACCAGTGTGGGACAGCCAGGGATGGCAGCAGGGCACGTGCCACATCCCCCAGGGTCACCTTGCAAAGGAGGGCAGAGCAGGGGACTCTTGCTTCACCTGGGGGCTGTGTAAAATAGACAGCTTTGCTCCTATCCATCTTAAAATGATTTTTTTTTTTTTCTGTATCTGAGGCTGCTGGAAGACAAATTGTCAGTGTAGAAGCTGCTGGGAAGTTTGTCCCAGCTGGTGATAAATGGGTGAGGAGGTAGCTTGGACCACTGAGCAGAGGCAGATAAATCAAGGATGTTGGGAGGGAAAGGTCACAAATCCAGGAGAGCATCTCTGTGTGCTGACAGGGAGTGAGGGATGGGAGAGGGCTGCTGCTTACCGGTGCAGTTCCTCTCATCGCTGCTGTCTGAGCAGTCCAGGTACCCATCACAGCGCTCTGTCAGCATGATGCAGGCCTCCCCGTCCTCACATCTGAAACCACTGGGGCACGACAGGCTGCTCTGAGTGGCTGGAAAAGGCAGAATAGTTCAGGACTCGAGGCAGGGAAGTTCCCTCGGCAGCACTGGAATGTTTGCAGGTGGCTGCATGTCAGGGATGGAGCTCAGGCTGATGTGTCAGACACTGGGGTGTCTCCTTCTGGCTGTGCCTTCAGAAGAACCACAGCTTATCCCAACAAAAAAAACAACAACTGGACTTCTAATGGGAACAGCACCGCTCGGGCTTTTTATCCTTTTCTTTTTTTTTTTTTTTTTTTGTAAAGGATTTCTGTTTTCTGATAAGGATGGTTTTTTCCTGCAGGGATTTTCACCAGCAATCGAAGCCTCCTCAGAGGCTTCTCTGCCCAGACAAGGAGCTCCCCAAGGGAAGGGTCCAGGTGGGAGCCTGTCCCTTGCCCACACTTACGGCAGCTCCTCTCGTCCGTGCCGTCCTGGCAGTCCCTCACGCCGTCACACCGCTTCCAGTTGGGGATGCACTTGTGCAGCCGCTGGCACTCGAACTCGAAGCGGCTGCAGCGCCCCGGGGGCACCGGGGCCGTGGCTGTCCCGTTGGGTCCTGCACACGGAGGGACAACAAGGAAAGCACCAGGGCACGGCCGGGCTGGCACCGCCACCGGCGGGCACCGAGGGCTGTCCCCAGGACCCGACTCCACTAGATGGCAATGTCCTTCCATCTAGCAGGTGGAGGCGATGACGCCTGAGCCATCCTCTCTCCTGACTGCAGAGGGCTGGAAAAGCCTCTGCTTGGCAGGGAATGTCCTCCTCTGGAGCACTGTCCAGCTGGTGGGCAGGAGGAGCGTGACCCCAGCGCCAGAGGAGATTTTACACCCACGGCGTCAATTAACCCCGCACGCCGGCAAGGCTCTGGGAGGCCAGAATTCCTGGCAGATGTGATGTGGGAGAAGGGAAGGCGTGAGGGAGAGGAGAGCTTACTTGAGGTGGGACAGGCCTCCTCGTCAGAGCCGTCGGTGCAGTCCTTGTAGCCGTCACAGACCCAGCTGTTCATGATGCAGGCGCCGCTGTTGCAGCGGAAATGGTTGGGCAGGCACGTCGGGGGGATCAGCGTGGTAATGGGATGGACTGGGGACCCTAAAAATACACCAGGGAGAGCTGACCTGAGCTCCCTGCTCCTGTGTAAGCTCTGCCTGCTCCCTGCCGACCGAGGGGGAAGCAGGTGAGGCAGCACGAGCCCGGTGTTTTCGTCGGCATTGTGTCTGTAATCAGGGTATCTAGAGAGTAAAAAGATGCATGAAGGTCCCCACTCAGCCCGCTCCTGGGGCATTCCTGGGGCCACAGGGGCTGTAGGAAGGCAGAGTGACCCTCCAGCATGTCCCAGTCCCCGTCCTGTCTGTGCCACAGCCTCAGCAGGGTGTCCTTACCCTCGCAGTCCTTCTCATCAGACCAGTCCCCACAGTCGTTCTCCTCGTCGCACTTCCAGCGGTTGGGGATGCAGTGCCCGTTCCCACACTGGAACTGGTAGTACCGGGAGCAGTTTGGGGCTTCTGTTGGGTTTTCTGGCAGGGAGAGCAGAGTCCCCTGAGCCACAGGGTCACCTCAGCAGCCCTCCGCACAGCTGAGAGCTGGGAGCACCTCAGGCTGGCCCGGAGAGCATCACCCTGAGCAGCATAGGCACATTCCTTTCTCTTCATCGCCAGCATTCCCATCCCTCCTCTCTGTTGCCACCACCCCTGATCTCAGAACCAGAGCAGAATCCAGCAGAGCATGGCAGAAATGGAGGAACAAACCCTGCAACTCCGAAATGAGGCTGCAGCTGCCTCGCCTGGCTGGCTACAGCTCCTACAGCCACCCAGGGAACGGTGGTAAATATTGGGTTTGGCTGAAAACTGCCTGTCTGCTCGGGGCTGGGAGTCTGTGCAGTAAATACGGTCACAGAGGAGTTAGTCAAGCACAAGATGTGCCGGGTTCTCTGCGTGCTTCACTTTACCTGCCTGCAGTATGAGGGAAATGGCACCGGTCTCCAGGTAGCACTCGCTGTGATGTGCACAGGGAAAGCTACACTCACTCATACACGAGTAAAAACATGAGGAAGACAGTACTCCATGCCCCTGAAATCCATAGGAAGCTGGGGTTGCAGTGGCAGGAGGCCCTGGGAGTGCTGCTCACCACAGTTTGCTTCATCAGAGTAGTCGCCGCAGTCGTCCATCCCGTCACACTTCCACACCAGGCTGATGCACACACCATTCTGGCACTGGAAGCTGAACTGGTCACAGGTCCGGTGGAACTCGGGGTCCTGGGCTGCAGGGAGAGGTCCAGTGTAAAGATCAAGGCCTTCAGGAAAGCTCAAGCAGGAAGGAGCACACCCGGGGGCAATCACGGATTTCCAAGCAGAGCATCGCGGTCTCGAGAGCTGGCAGCTCCCTGGTAGCCTGGCTCTCCCCACACTTCTGGTTTCACCCTGTGCCCACCCCTCCCTTGGCAGCGGTGCCCAGTGGGACACTTACAGCACCCGGCATAGCTGGCATCCTCGTCCGACCCGTCCCGGCACTGGATGATGCCGTCGCACACCATGGAGTGGAACAAGCACTGCTGCCGGTTCTTGCACACGAAATCCATGTAGCGGGTGCACAGGGGCTCTGCAGGGGGACAGGGGGTGGCACCTCTGCTGTCCCTGCAAACAGCAGCGTCGCCCGCCGGGATCCGCGCTGCCCCGAGCGCCGCCGGCGGATTTTAGGGAAGTGAAGTTCCCAAGATAG
Source organism: Donacobius atricapilla (assembly GCA_013397315.1). Lineage (NCBI taxonomy): Eukaryota > Metazoa > Chordata > Aves > Passeriformes > Mimidae > Donacobius > Donacobius atricapilla. The sequence goes on from WBMY01013788.1 coordinate 163,996, forward strand.
ATGGTTTGAGCGTGCAGGAAGTTCCCGAGACAAATGGTTTGGGCTGTGTCCCTGCACAGGCTGCCCTCACCAAATAACCGCTCTGGATGGGCACGGGCACCAGGAGGGGCTTGGTCTCCTCCCTGGCAGCGCCCTCCCAGTCCGTGCCTTTGTGCTGACCCGCCGATTTCACAGGGGGCTCATGACTGCACACTAAGGCTTTCCCATTATCTCCCAGGGCTTCACTGCCGGTGGGACAGGCTGGGGCAGAGCAGAAATGCTGCCAGCCCTCAGTGCTGCCCCCGGCAGCTCCCCCTGACCCCGGTACCCACCACAGTGCTGCTCGTCCGAGGCGTCGGAGCAGTCGTTGATGCCGTCGCAGTGTTTGCTGGTTGGGATGCAGGTGCCATTGGGGCACTGGAAGCCGTTGCACTTCTTCTCTGCAAGGCAGAATTGGGTGGATGTTGTGCATTTCTCGGGGTTTTGTTAAAGCCGTTTTAATTAGCTAAAACAAGCCACGGTTTCCTTCGCGCAGTGATTGCTTTTGGAGGGGTGGGGGCTCCCCACCCTGAGTTTGCTGCTGGTTTAGCTCGGTGGGTGTGCAGAAATCCCTCCCACCCGCGGCAGAGCCCCCCACACACAGAGGGGACACGTTACCACAGCTGGCAGGGTCCTCATCAGAGCCGTCCTGGCAGTCGGCGTCGCCGTCGCACGCCCAGCGCTGCGGGATGCAGTGGCCGTTGTGGCACTGGAAGCTGGAGGCCTCACAGGTGTGGTAAACTGCTGAAACCAGAGCCGGGGGGACACCTGAGCATGGGCTGTCACCGTGCCCCTGCGGAGCTGAGAGTGAGCCAGGCCACGCCACCACTCCCTGCTCCTTCCCCTGCACCAGGATCTCCCACCGCAAGCAACCAGCCCATGGACCCCCGGCAGGAGAATTCCATGAGTCCCAGTTTTCCCTCTCCGTGCCGTTCTTGCTCACGAGCCTGCTGTGCCTGCTGGCTCCTGCAGGGTAGAGATGTCCCAAAGCCCTCCCCAAAGCCAGCAGCCTCTCTCCCTTGGATGTCAGTCCCTGGGGCGTGTGGGCAAAGGTGACAGCGGTGGCATCATGCCAGGGATGGCAAGAAACGTCACCCAGATCAAGCAAGGCTTGGCAGAGTCCCCCGTGCGAGGCAGGACACAGTCAGAGAGAGCTTTTAATTAAGGCAAACAAGGCTCTTCTATGTTGCCAAAGCAAACAAGAAATACGATTCTCCCTGGGGGTTTTCCTAAGGCTCCTGTCAGGAAAATATCTGCCTGTGGGGTATCTGGGTTGCAGCCTGGCTTGTGTTGTCACTTTAGAGACAAATCTTGCTCCTCGAGCAGGAGAGCGCTCAGAATTATTGAGAAAAGCAGTCTTCAACTTAATTAAATGGCATGGTCCTGAGTTTTAGGTTAGAGAGTGACATGCGCTCGCAGATATTTCGAAATAGTACAATCTGCTGGCAGTAATATTCTATTAGGTATTCAGCATGAAATGTAATTATTTTAGATAAGAGCAATAATTGCAGCCCGGTGAAGTCAGACGGAATGTTCCTCAAATAATTGTGATCCTCTCAGATAATTCCAACTTGGGGCTTTACAAACCCGACACGCTTTTTGAAGTAGGTTCCTCTCCTGTAGTAATTCTCTCTGGAGAGACTCATATGAGAGATAAGTGATACCAATATAAATTAAACCTTCTTAGAAAGCCACACTCATGGAATACTAATGACCAGGATCAGCCCTGGGTGCTCCAGGCACAGCAAATGCCACAGGGGTGAGCAAAGAGGAGCTCCAAGACCCAAAAGGGATCTCTTAAATCCTGGTGCCAGAGCCCCAGGACAGCAGCTGGTGCCACTCTCTGTCCCAAAGGCTCCAGGCTGCACCAGAGCCAAGCTGCTGCCAGCATTCCAGGGGCTGTCCTGGTCCCTACAGGCTCCCCATGGATCTCTGCCTCGTGCCATGGAAAGCACTGCTTTTATCTGGAAATATCCCATGTACAGCTTGACAAATACAACCTCGTGTCTTTCACTGAGGGACTGGTGCTCTGCCTCCTCTGAGAAGTCCTTCCCGTGCAAGCACTGAGGGTTTTGGCTTGGTTGATATTTTTGCTTGATTGTTTCTAGTGGAAAAGACCGACGCACTGCTATCTGTTGGTTTTTCTGATGAGAAAAAGGCTGTGTGTGGGTGTAAACCTCAGGAGGCTGCTGAGGAGCATCCCTGTGGTGGTGAGGAGGGTGAAGTGTTGTGACTTTCCGCTCCAAACACACAGTGAGGCTCACAGGACTTGCTGCACAGGAGGCATGAAGTAGGAACAAGGTTATTTCTGCCAGCCAGGCTGCTTTCATACAAGTTGTAAGCAAAAACAGCAGTGGGTCTTCTATGTGGCACTCCCTACTCAGGACACCCTCTTTAGGTTTTCAAGCCCATGGAGCAAAGAGGCTGCTAGAGGAGGACTAAACTGCCAAACTGAACTTGCCAAACTAAATCCACCTGTTCTTCAGATCAATTAACTGCGGAGAAGCTGCAAGGAACGTGCCCGTTTTCTGCACCAAATTCATGGCAAGGAAACAGAGTGAAAGCTGTGAAATGATGCCAGTGCCCACCGGCCTGATCGCTGCCTCCCTGCAACACTGGAGCTCTTAATGCCAGGAGAATCCTTTGGCTGCTCAGCAGCCACAAAGCCACTTCCCATTCCTCAGAGCTTTGCCTGTGGATGCACCTTGCAGGTAAAAAGCAAAGCTGGGTGACTGTGTGAGCATCTCAGAGCTGCCCGCAAATTCCCAGTGGAGCTGGGGGAAAGGAATCCTTGGATTTGGAGTATCACGTCAGCCTACAAGCAAGGAAACTGAGGCGCGAGACACTGGCTAATGTCTCCCAGGCTGAAAGTAAAAAGCAGGAGCAGCAGGAGGTTCTGGATCAACACCTGAGCACTCACCAGTGCAGTTTGCTTCGTCAGACCAGTCCCTGCAGTCGTTATCCCCGTCACACATCCAGGACAGACGGATGCACATCCCCGAGCTGCAGCTGAACTCATCATTCCTGCACTGGTGAGCCTCTGCGAACCAAACATTGGGCTTCAGGTCACAGGAACACCCCAGGAGCAGAGCAGGAAAGCTGGATAATAATGGCACAGGAGTCTCCCGGCCGGAACATGGCGAGGGGAAGAACCAGCACACGGCCTCGCTCTCTTCTCCTGTCCCTCACTTCCCAGTACACGATGGTGCTATCCCTAATTCCCAAATACCCTGTAAATGCTGGTCCTGTCCCCCATTTCCCAGGCCCCAGTAAATGAGGAGGAGACAGCCTGGCTGAACAGGGCGCATCCCCTCTGAGCCGCATCCAGAGGAGGAGCAGCTCTGAGCAGCACAGAGAGCGCTGGAGAGCAGCTCCCACCCGCACCCAGGGGAGAAGAACCGAGTGTGGGCACCCACCACAGTGACTTTCGTCGCTGTTGTCCCCACAGTCGTCCTCCAGGTCGCATTTGTAGGACAGGGGGATGCAGGTCCCCGAGCCCTGGCAGCGGAACTGGGTCTCGGTGTCGCACACGGTGGTTGCTGATGGAGAGAGGAGGAGGTGGTGGTTAGAAGATGGTTTCTGCTGCCTGAGGGGGTGCACTGAGTGCAGGGAAGTGGAGGGACGAGGACAGAATCCTGCTCGTCCAACCTGAATTCCTGCTCTTGTATTTGAATGCCATTTTTAGGCATTCTCTGTAAAGCAGAGCACACAGGAGATAGTTTTCTGTCTGAGGTCTTTGACTGAAACTCCTGATGTCCACTCCTAAGCCAGTGAGCAAGGAGCCAAGGCTGTAGAGCTGTCTGCTCCCCAAAAAGGAGATTGGAACCTCAGTGGTGGGATGAGACAGGGCAGCTAAAGCAGGGGAGAAGCTGGGCATGGGTGCTGCGGTCCAAGGCAGCATCTCTGTGCCAAGCTGGTGACCTCTCTCCGAGGAATGGGCACCCACAGAGGCTTTCCCACACCTGGAGCCATTGAACTCAAACTTGGACTCCGCTGACTCAAGTTTGTCAGGGAAGTAAGTTCCTTATCGGTACAAAATGGGCATAAACAGCCTCTCTCCTGGTCCTCCAGTGATTCCTAACTTCAATCCCAGTCCTTTCTGCACAGTGCACTAATCCAAACCCTTCAGGCTGTGCAAAGCTGTGGAACTTCTGCCCCTCCTGCACACACACTGGCAGTTCCTAACTTTGCGCAAAAAGGTGACCTCCATCTTTAATGTGTGAACTTGATTATCTCAGCAAGAGGCCCGTGTCAGCACTATCTGCTCTCTTTTTTCCTCATTGGCTGTGCCCTCAATTAGCTGCAGAAGACAGTCCGTGCAACAGAGAGTTGGCATCACCTCACCAAATTTTCAACACAGATGCCTCATCTGGCCAAGGGAGTTGGGACAAAACCCACCCCATGTGCTTTGGGGGCTGAGTTACACCCCCAGGGAGCCTCCTGCTCTCCCTGACTGTGAAAGCTGCACGTGGCCAGGCCGGCCCCACCAAGGCAGGACACTCACGGCAGTTCTTCTCGTCGCTCATGTCCCCGCAGTCGTTGTCGTTGTCGCACTGCCAGATGCTGTTGATGCAGTTCCCGTTGGAGCACCTGTACTGGTTGGGCAGGCAGGTGTTCTCTGGGGCAGGAGGGACGACAGAAACCAGCTGGCGTGAGGCTGTGCCCCCAGAAATGGGCCACCCTCCTCCCCAGCAGAGGACAGGTCACGCCGACCTCTCGCGACGGCTGAGGCCACCTCAGCGCCGAGCAAGAGCCAGGCAGGGCTTTACCTTCCTTTATGCAGGTGTTGTTCTTCATGGCGTAGCCGTGGGGACAGTCACACCTGAGCTCCCCGCTGGGCAGCACGGTGCTGGCCACCCCCTCGGGGCACTTGCAGCTGCGGCCATTGTTGGACCTGGGCAGGCAGAGCAGGCTGCAGGGCTTGGAGATGCAGGCGTTCTGCCCTGGAGCAGGGCAGGAGGAAGGGGACAGTGTCAGGGCAGAGGCACGGGAGTCCCAGTGTCACCTGCCAGCCCAGCACAGAGGCATGGAAATCCCAAAGTCACCTGCCAGCCCAGCACAGAGGCATGTGAGTCTCAGTGTCACCTGCCAGCCCAGCACAGAGGCATGGAAATCCCAAAGTCACCTGCTACCCCAGCGCAGAGGCATGTGAGTCCCAGTGTCACCTGCTTTGGGCTCAGAGCCCCTTCGGAGCCAGCTCTGCAGGGCTGAGTGCTGAGGTCACCCCTAGGAATGCCCAGAGCCATCTGCTCCAGGCAGTTTGAGGGCCTTTAAGGGGGCCAGATTGGGCTTTAAGGGACACCACTCATCCGAGTGGCTTTGGAGGTCTACCAAAGGACGTGAGTTACACCCCCAGAGTGCCTCTTGTCCCTCCAGTCTCCTGCAGAGGCTGGTAGAGCCCTCCAGTGGTCTGGGAGCCATCTGAAAATGGGTATGATCAGCACATGGGGGTCAGCACGGCTTTGTCACAACGCAGACAGGATTAAAGGAGGACAAAGTTGGCGCAGCCCTGAAATCCTGGGGTTTTCTGGTCTAGACAACACTTTGATGGAAAAGCCAGGATCTGTGACATAAACTATGAGGTGCCAGCACAGCCAAGTGCCCTACAAGCTCCCTCCCTGGGGAGCATCTCTCCTGGCAGCCAAAAAGCAAAATACCACTCGTGAAACTCATTCCTCCTGCCTGTGCCTGAGAGCCTCAAGCCCTGCAGGAATGGGGATATATTCAGGAAATGCAAGCCAGGACAGCCCAGCGGGCTGGGAACCTGTGGAAATGGGGGATGAAAACATTTCTAAATCCCAGGGAGGATCATCTGCACACTTACCTGTTGTCTTTCCTCTGTAAAAGATTTTCATATCCATGATCCCATTCAGTCGGCCGACCAAGATCTCCATCCTGGAGCCACTGGTTTTGGATGCTCTGAAAATACTCAGCTGTGACCAGTCGTTCCAGTAGATTTCATTCTGAAACACAGGCTTGGCTCTTAGTGTGAGGAGAGGCGGCACCAGGGCCACGCTCATCAGTGCTACCTGCACTAATCACCCTAAATACTGCATGTGGGGGGACACAGGGCGTGAAAAGTGTCCCCAGCCCAAGGAGAGGAAGAGGAAGGCCTGAGGTGGGATTTGAGCAGGAACGAGGGTGACAGAGTCATCTGCTGAGTGGCAAACATTGCAGTGCAGCTGCTTGGGAATGTTGGTCCTGGATTTTATGGCACGTGCTTGCTCGTTTCAGGGATTTGTGGGGATGTTTCAGGGATGCAGACAGAGGGCAAGCGTGGTGCCTGCTCCAAATCACATCCCTGTCCTCCAAATCCAGTGTGCTCCGTGCTCCTCCAGCACCAACCTCAGAGCCTGCACACTACGGGAGAAACAAACCTTAAATACGGCAATGGCGTAGGGGTGAGGGAGGCTGTCCAGGATCACAGATCTCTGCATGCCATTGAAATCGACCCTCTCGATCCTGTCCATGTAGGCTTCAGTCCAGTAGATCCAGTGGTCATCCACGGAAATGCCGTTTGGCCACCGCACGCCCTCCGAGACGATGCAGCCGGCCAGCGACCCGTCCATGTCACTCCTGTAGATGCCAGCCCTGGAGTCCCCCCAGTCTGTCCAGAACATCAACCTGGCAGCAGGCAGAGAGGTTACTCTAAACCCACGCAGAGCAGCTCCTCGGAAGGAAGCAGGTTAGGAGAGGCAGAGGTTGGAATGCTTTGCATTCCGCGTCTCTTGCACGACATGCCTTTCAACAGGGAGCTCTGCAATTCTAATGAACTCCACCGGCAGATTTATGAGCAGCACAGAGGCTTTTGAGCTGCAGGCTCTGTAGTGGGAGTGCAGCTGCAGGTTACCTTGCCGTGAACTGCTTTGGTTTGTCAGAGCTGCATTGGCAGCCGAGGCCAAACCCCAGAAAGACGTAACTCGCACTTTGGCTCTTGAATTCGAGCGCAGCTCAGTTCCTCACGCATCACTGCAGCTTTCCCCGCTGACCAGACCAGTTTTACAGGCAGGAAAAGCGATTTACTAATGGATATGTATGGGTAGGAAGGAATAAAGAGTTGGTGATCTGTGCTCTGAGGGAGTTGGTGCCTTGGTTGGGCAGCGGTGACAGTGGGCTCTGCAGGGCAGAACTGTGCCTGTCCCCAGTTTCACTTCACCAAGCTGTCCTCCCTGAGGAGGAAGTGGTGAAGGAGCAGCAGTTTCCCTTGGGAATAGCAGGGAAATACTTGTGATGTTTTCTTTCTTACCCATCTCGGGGAACCAGAGCCAGGGCTCTGGGCCGCTCCAGTATCGAGGAGTTGAGGACGGTGAGTCTCAGGTCTCCATCTGGTTTGGCAACCTAGACCCAAAACCAAACCCAGGACTGGTGTGTTTGCTACTGGCGCTGCTTGAAGCGACACAAAATCTGTGGCAGGCAATTATTGCACCTTAAAAAAATATGCCCTGCCACGGGTGGACAGAGCTGTACCTCAATTTTGGGAATCCCAGCGTTGACCCAGTAGAGCAGCTGGCTGAGAGGTTCAAAAGCCAAAGCTTCCACTGTTTCCAACCCAGTGCTTATGATTATTTCCTGCCCAGAGCTGCCATTGAGACAGAGACGCTGGGGGAAAAAAAAAAATAAATAAAAATAATCAGAATAAAAGACGAGGAACTGCCTCAGCCTGAAGGTCAGGTGACAGACAGCTCGCAGGGGAGGAGTACCAGGACAAACATTTGCATTTCAGGGTGTGAAAGGAGGCGATGCCTCCCTGCTCCCGGCTCACCTGGATGATGTCCAGGGTGACATCAGCCCAGTACAGGCAGTTGTGCTCGTAGTCAAAATCCAGGGCCACAGCCCCCCGGAGCCCGGCCAGGGGCAGCTCCTCGCTGACGCCCGAGGCGAGGTCGTAGCGGTGGATGGAGTAGCGGGTGGCGTAAAGAATGAACTCGTTCTCCTCTGCAACAACAGTGCCTTGTTTAGTGGCCGTTTGCGGCTACACCGGGCCAAAAAA
>WBMY01013788.1:172024-193432 GCA_013397315.1 Donacobius atricapilla
AAAAAAAAAAAAAGAAAATAGCAGGTGTTTTTCACCCCTGGTTTTAGCACCTCCGGGAGGCAAAGAGCCTTTGTCTCAGCGGGATTAGGTTAATGGGAATGTGGTAATAGCCTCACATGGGGCCGGGCATACACTGTGGGCATTGTCTGGTCCAGGAGGAGGAGGAGGAGGTGGAGGAGGCACGGCCGGCAGAACCTGCCCCGACCCCTTTCCTCCCACCTTAGTGCTGCCAATGGGAAACAAAATACTGATCTCCTCATCCTCCAAACAAAACACCATTAAAAAGAGTGGGAGGGATGCAATCCTGCAAGTCCTCAGGGACGCCGGCCCCGCAGGAAATATCCCAGAGTGGGTCCTGTTTCCAAACGGAGCCGAATCCAGGTAATGGGATGCCGGTCCAGGACGAAGTCTCCCGGGCATTACCCCACCAGCGGTCAAGACCAATAATGCTCCTAATGAGTAGAGCTAATGTCAGTAAGTAACTCTGGCTGTGCATCCCTAATGAGATTATAGGGAGATATGAAACAGATACTGTACATGAAAGTGTTACCATGGAGCGAGCCAGCGCGGATCCGGAGAGGATCCGCAAACACCCTGGGAACACGGCACTTCAAAGGCCGGCCCGGTGGGGGCCGCAGGTTTATTTTGCAATCAGCAGGGCCCTTCGCAGCATGCCCAACACAGCTCTCCAAATAGCTCAAGAGGGCTCAGAGGGGTGAATAACATGTCAGGAGTAAAGCTGAGTGCAGCGCTGGCAGGAGTCCCAGCACAGGGGATGCTTCCCCGGGCTGTTTTGCACCTGGAATATCTTCTGCAGGCTGAGAAATCTTAGGGCAGTGCAGGGGAACCTGCTGCTGGTGGGTCTGGCTGCTCTGCTCTGCTCTCCCCAGCCCTTCCACGAGCCCCTGCCCTGCCTGAGGCTCTGGAGCTGCAGCACGGCAGCAATGCTGATCACGCAGCTCGTGACGGCAGATTAAATTAAAGCTGTAATGAGCAGAATGCAAATAACTCTGGCAGCACAGGGGCACGGGACTGCTACAGTGCCCTGTACGTTCGAGAGGAGAAAATAAGGATGGGCGGGGATGAATTTTGGCAGGCAGAGGGGTGAGGGCTGAAGGTCTGCCCTGGTCTGGCCCCAAAGGGCCGTCGTTCAGCTGCACACGGTGGCTGTCTCCGAGTGGGACCTTCCCAAAGGGACCTTCCCAAGGATGAGGGTGCCTTTGATCCAATTCCAGTCTTTCTGGTTGGGTTCAAGCCAGCTATAGCAAGGACGTGACCAGGGTGGAGGAGTTCCTGCTCGCAGCCTGCCCCTGAGGGCCTCAGAGGGCTCTGCACTGTGGGCAGTTCAGAGGCTGCTCCTGAGCAGGACCCTCAGAAGCTCAGGCCACAGGACAGGCGAGGGCGATTGTAACCCACCCAGGCTCCTGTGTCACAGGTTTTGTCTGAGAGCCCTCCGGGACTCTGTGCCTGGTCCCTCAGGCACCAGCCAAAGGCTTCATGAATGGAGCCCTTGTGCCCAGAGCAGATCCTGCACACACTCACCCGCCAGCGGGCACGGCACCAGCTCCCCCTCCAGCCGCGACTCGATGTCTCCACCCGTGCAAGTGTCCCCAGAGATCTTTCTGTAGCTGCAACACACAGAGCCAGGCGGTTTATTCCATGGAAAAAAACTGTGAACAAACCACCCTGTGCAGCCAGAATAAGCTGTGGTGTTTAATTGCCATGTATGTCCTAATATGCCGTATGCTTGCTGCCACTCTTGCGGGTTTTGTGGTTGTTTGGGGTTTTTTAATCACCAGTACGATGACTTCCAGCACTTGGAATATCAGGTTGCCCACCCAAGCACAGCACATACCCTCGAGTCTTCCTGTAGGTTGAGCCAACAGGGCAGGGGACTGGTGGGTCATAGGGTTTCCCAGCAAACTCAGGGTCAGGGACACAAACTTCTAAGGATAAGTCATCGCTCAGTTTGAAGCCAAAATCACTGCAAGAAGAAAAAAGATGTAGGGAGAGACAGGGAAGAACAAAAAATGCAGCCATGCTATACCACGAGTCTATTTGTGCATGGAATTTTTAAGAACCCAAAGTGACCATTCATTCATTATCGGTATTTAGCTGCACAGAGCATCTCGGAGCCAGACAGGATGTTTCAAGAACACTTTGCAAATCGGCTTTGCCAGTGGCTGGGCAGGCTGGGGAAGGTGAGGCAGTGAGGCAGGGCTGAGCCAGTGTGCTCTGCAAAGCTGGCTGCAAGCCCCAGCCCTGCTGCTTAGCTGGCTCGGGTCACTGCTCTGTCTCTTGGCTGGTCCTGCTGATCAAATGGGAGTTACAGTGCGGCTGTTCTTTGGAAAACGCCGTGGGAGAGAGAGGTTTTGTCAGTGTGATTTTGTAGGGAGCCCAGGGCTGAATTCTGAGGCGGGGTCCCACCAGCCCTGCTCTCCGTCTGCTCACGGTGAGCCAGACTGGGTCTCAGCATCAGACAGGAGCAGACTGGTGTGAGCCCCACTGAAAGCCCAGTCCCTGAAAAGCAGTTCCCTTTCTAACCCCAAACCTTTGCATCAGGTTGCCAGAGCGTGTTTCCTGATCCTGAAAGCTGTGCAGTGTCAGGATTGTGGGAATTGCAGTCAAAGGGCAATGGCAGGGCCAGCTGCACCCCTGTGGCTACAAAATCACAAAGATTTTTAGTGGACCTCTGTCTGTGATGGGAAATTATCCATTATTGTCTGGAAGGTGATGGATTAACAATACTTCCCTCTTCCGTGGAACCTTTCAGAGGCTCCCAAAAGGCTCTAAAGACATTAATTAAGTCTCATGCCCTGTTATTAATGAAAGGATGTTTTCAGTCTGTTTAGTTTCCTCTCTGCTATAAAACGAAGCAGCAACACTCCGAGCTACGTAAATTGGATGTTTGTTCACTCGGAGCGATTGGTCACAGATACTTATCCTGGATTTACAATCCAGACTAGAAGAAATTAATTGGCATTTTACCATTCAAAGTCCTCCCTCGTACAAGAGCAGTTGGAGACCATGACAGGCCTGTCAAAATCTTCCCCATTGAAGCAGGTCGCATGAGGAGTCCTCCTTTTGAAAACGGTTTTATGCCCCAGCAAACATTCATTGCCTCGCTCGTCCGAGGGTGACCACAGCTTGTAGTCGTTCTCTGTGCAAGGGACCCCTGAGAGGAGAAACAAGGTTGGGGTGCAGAAAGGTGCAGCTTTTGCAGCACCCCAGGTTTAAAGGCAGAGAGATGCAGATGTCCCTGGTGCCACCACAGGAATGTCTCTTCTCCCAGGCAGCCACTGACAGAACGAGGGGACACAGCCTTCTGTGCCAGGGGAAGTTTAGCTTGGACATCAGGGAAAAATTCTCCATTAAAAGAGTGACTGGGCACTGGAATCACCTGCTCAGGGAGGGAGCGGAGTCGCCACCCCTGGATGTGTTTAAAACAAGATTGGATGTGGCACTGGTGCCATGGTTAAGTTGATGAGGATGTGTTGTGCCTTTTCTAACCAAAGGTCTTTTCCAACCTAGATCATTCTGTGCTTTTGTGATTCCCTCTCCACCCTCCCCTGGCACAAAACTTCCCCCAGAGTGCAAAGCCCCAGCCCTGTCCCACAGGGAAAAGCAAGGCAAGGAGCATTCCAGCTGGGAGCCTGCGGCAGCACGCCGTGACAGGAGGGAACAGGCAGCTCCCTGGCAGTGACAGGGAATCTGAATGAAGTCGCTCTGGTTACCAAACAGATCCGTTCCCAACAAAACGTCGAGGGAATCGGTGATAAATTTTAGTCAAGCAAATTCCTCTGCTGGGTTTAACTGCGCTTTGATTAAAATGCTGCCTCGCAATCAAAGCTGAAATGGGTTATAAAACATTCATAGGCACAAGCCTTCAGAAGGAATTTTTTTTTCTCCTTTCGTTTTCAACGAGTTCCTCAGTGAGGAGGGAAGGAATACGGGGAGAGCACGGGGCACACAAGTGCCTTCATCAGCTGTGTCCACCTGGACATGAGACACCTGGGACGGGGCATGAGGAGATGCCCTCTCTCCCACCTGCAGAGCCACCCCAGAGATGGCTCTGCCACCTCTCCCCTTACCCAGCACGTCAGTGGTGTTGATCTGCAGGATCAGCCAGCTGTGGCCATTCTCCTTGTAGGAGCCAAAGATGGTGAATATGGTGCTCTTCTCGCCGGGCTCGGTCAGGAGGCCGTACACAAACACCGGCTTCTCTGAGAACGTGAAGACTTTCCAGGTTTCCCCTTCGTTCGTGCTGTACCTGCACAAAAAAAAAAAAGGAGACTGGGAGAGGTGCCAGGGGCATGTCCTGCCTGCTGCAGGGCACCCTCTGCCATCCCCAGCCCGGGCAGCAGGGGCAGTGCCTGTGCCCTGACACTCACTTGAGCTGGTCGGTCTCGGTGCCTTGGGCGATGGCCACCAGAATTCCACCGTGGTCACCCCAGGTGTAGTAGTGGGGTCCAGACAGTGCCTGGAAGAGAAACAGTGCTGAGGGGTGATGGGAGCTGTGCTGAATGGAGGGAAAATGGCTTTGTCAGAAACTCTGCCTGACCCAAGCTAATGCTTCAGCCTTGGCCACATCAAGTGTCTGGAGGCACCAGAGATTCAGGCAGTAATGGGACACCATCTGCAGATGAGAACAGCCGCCCATTTCCCCTAACAGGTGCGTGCAAAAGCTGCCATGAGCCCGGGACTCCGCTCCTCCTGTGCTCTGTGCGTGGAAAGAATCAGTGGAAGCAGTGCCATGACACAAAACCAGAGTCCATCACTCTTCCTCTCATTTGTCACCTCTGTGAGGTTTTCCTGACACCCAGCAGTGACTCGTGGCCTTCCCAGGACTACAGAGAAGTTGGTTCTAAGGCTGTGGAAGGTCTTGTGAATGTTCAAAGAGAAGTGGGGCCATGGCATGCAGGAACAAGCCCTGGAGACAATTCATCCATCCGTCCCATGGCAAGAGGCTTGGATTTCACATTCACCTACACACAATCAGCTTTGCTTTCGCATCCAGGGAGCCCAGAGCACCTTGGAATGAAAACGGGGAGCATGCCAGACCCTGCTCACAGGACGTGCTGTCTTCCACAGGGCACTGAATGCATTGTTCCCTTTTCCTCTGGGCTGTGAAATCACCCCGGTGACCTGCAGAGCAGTGAGCCTCCCAGCCTGCTGCTGGCCAAAGCTGAGCAGAAGGAGTTGTGGTGCCACTCCTCAGCTCCACTGCTGGGTCATTCTGCACCTCTGCTCGTGACACAAAGATCGGTCGGGAGCTTGGTGCTGGCGACTTTGGATCAGCACTTCCTCAGAATGTTTTAACTGCGCTCCAAGGCAGACCTGTGGAGCTTGGCACCTGAAAGTCTCTGTTTTGGATACCTTGACCCATCTGTCAGCTCCCGCCTGGCTGCGGGGTCCCCACAGCTGCTCTCCAGCTGGGTTTTGGAGCCAGGAGAAGCCTCTGAACCACCTTTGGCACCAGCCAGACCCGTGGTGCTTCCCCAGCGCCGCTGCAGCTGCCCAGACCTCACCCCGACCGCGCCGCGCTCGCGGGGGGGGAAGGAGGCCGCTCAGTTCCCGGGATTAAATAGCTTGCAGATGTTGGAATACCACGTTACACTGGCTGCAGAGTGCACAGGCAGGCCACAAACACTGCCACAGACCAGAACATCCACTCAGCAAACAGCAGCAAACTCCCCACAGACCGAGGGCAGCGGGAAGAAGCCAGAGCCTCTCCAAACGCTCTCACACACAGAGTCCTGGCTGTCAGTCCCATCTAAAAGGCACCAAATGGCCCGTGTAGAGGAAAACTCCTGCCAGGTGTAAAGGAAAAATAGAGGAGGGAGCTCTCCTGTGTCTGAATCCACCACTTACACCAGAGGTTCATCCCCAGCCAACCCACTCCTGGTCCTTTATCTCAAAACCTTTGTCCTTCGTTTTAAGGCACTGAGCACCTTCCAGCTCTTGGATTCAAATGAAATCCTAACTCATCTATATTGCTGCCAAAATTCTCCCTGTTCCCCCACCACGCTGGCCGATCTGGCAGGTGTAAGAGCAGCCTTACCTCTCTCCACCTTGCTCCAGCACTGCTCGAGACATAAACATTGGTTTTCCTCGCCATGTTCTTGCCAACAGAGCCTGGGAGAATGGGAGAAATTATCCTTCTTGAGGAATGCAAAGTGACTGCTTAAAAGGAAGCCAGACACCTCTAAACTATTTTTATCTGTGATTGAGGAGATGATTTTTCACACAGTAAATTAATCCCTTCAAAAGCAAATATTTCAAGGACTATTATAAGTTTTAAAAGCAGATGGGGGAAAAACCCATGGCTACAAACATGATTAAACAAAATGTGTGTGTTCTTCAGTAACAGAGCGAGACCAACAGGAATTTCTGAATCTTTAAGAAGCCCTTCATGAGGATCAGGAAAGAGGATCAGAACAGAGCAGGTTTCTCACATCGCTGTGCTGCAGTGAAATGTTCCTTCTGTAATTACTGTACGGGGACTGCAGCAGAGAAAGGACAGCAAAACGCACCATTTAATTGCATTTTATAACCTGCCTGTACAAACTAAACACTGCCTGACAACACCACCCCCCAAGCCAAGGGAGAAGCAGTACCAGTGGCAATGATCAGTCCTGGCGCTGACTCCTTGGAGAGAATGGGCATCCTGCGGAGCTGGAAATTCAGCAGCTGGCTCAGGCGCTGGGCCAGGTGGAGAGAGCAGCCCTGGGACAACTGGGAAAGCAGAACAGCGGATGAACACCCACCCCTCATCCTGTCTAGTCCAGCCCTCTCTGCTTGGAAAGGCAAGGAGGTGTCGTCCTGATTTTTCCAGCCTTCTCTTCTGTTTCACAGTTTTCTTAGTTAGATTGTTCTCATGCTCAGGTGTGTAAACACTGGCAATGTTTTTCATAAATTCAAAGAAAGTTTTCGTTCCTGTTCTTAGAGATATGGACAGCTGATGGACAGTTGTCCTGACCAATGGGATGGGGAGAGGTGTCAACCTTCTCCCCCAATCCCTAGCCTTTGTAGAAATACTATAAAATAGAGTCAGATCTTTTTAAATAAATAGTTCATGCCTTCTCACCAAAGTGTGTGTGTGTGTGTCTGTGTGACAAACAGCGTCAAGGAGGGACCCCTCCGTGGCAGCATCGCTCTTTCAGCCTCTTTTTGCAGCGTGAAAACACCTCCAAGACCACCAAGCCCATCACTAATGACAACAATAATAAACCACACCCCCAAATGTCACTTCTGGGGGCCTTCTCCCTGTCCCAGGCAGGCCGAGGTACCTGGCAGTCGATGTGCTCGCCGTAGCGGGTCTGCGCCGGGGGCTGGAGCAGCTCCCAGGTGCCGCCCTTGTCAAAGGTGATGACGGAGCGCATGTTCTCCTCGCTGAAGGAGCCGTTGATCAGCGTGGCGATGTACACGCCCCGCACGCCTTCCACGCGGTGGAAATCCGCAAAGGGCTCGTTGGCAAAGTACCTGCGGGCAGGACACGAGATAGGTTGACTCCATATGGTTGTCAGAAGAGACAGAAGCTTTATTTACAATCCCAACAGTTTCTTTTAGAACACGCTGTGTAAAAAGGTCTGTTATTGCTCCATGGCACTGACACTGCTCTCCATTGGGTCAGGAATAGGAAACAACCCCTGGGACAGTTGTTCTGGCAAAGGGAACACTGTTTGCTGAACCTGTGCTGAGAAACGCAGAGAGATGTTTTGAAAAGAGAAACTGTTGGCAGCTTTCCCTTGGGAAAGGAGCTAGCAATGGTCAGCGAGCTGAAATTCAGGCTCAGAAATGTCGAGCCCACATGTGGGGTGGGTGAAATGGGAATTGGAACCTGCCCCGGATAAGTCTGGGGGTGTGGGGGATTGTCGGGCAAAAGGTGATGCTCGGTCCAGCACAGCCAAAAGTCGCGGATGCTGGCTGATGTTCTCATTCGCTGCCGGGTGAGTCCTGTCTTACCTGACCAAGGTGTCGCTGCCAGCTCCCCCTGGGCTGTAGTAGAGCACATTTTCTAGAGACAGGGAGAACTTCAGGCCCTCTGCCTCCGAGATGTAGAGGTTGGTGCGGTTGTTGTCGTGGCTGACGCACACAAACACCTGGTCCTCCGAGGCATCCGCAATGTAATATTCCTTTGGGACACAGAGAACAGGCTTTGTGTGCGTGTGTGTGCACAGGGAGGGCTTACATACAGGCTGGTTTGGATTTCCTCTTAGCTTCCTTCCACCTTTTTGCATCTTTTCCATTCAGCAGGTGGAAAAGCTTCACTTTGTTTTTCCTCCTGTGTTCCCCCCACAGTGATTCCCATCCCCCGCCCTGCAAAGCCCCCTGGAAGCAGCAGGGGTTGCCAAGCCCCATGCGTGCTGGATCTCCGGACCCCCCTGAGGCTGGGAGTGCACCCCACTGCTCTGCCCAGCCCCAGGAACTTGCTGCTCGTGCCCTTCCTCATCCCCACCAGCCCGGGGCCACCACGGCATGTCTGATTCATGGATCACAGACTCTTTCCAAGCCCTGGGGGTGCCCTGGGCTTCCTCAGCCTGCAAGAATTGGATGTTCCAGGTCATGCCGGTGCACCCCACTCCATGGGAAGAGCTGAAGTCCCCAAAAGCAGAGTCAGAGCAGTGGGATCAGCCCCTCTCTGGTG
Source organism: Donacobius atricapilla (assembly GCA_013397315.1). Taxonomy (NCBI): domain Eukaryota; kingdom Metazoa; phylum Chordata; class Aves; order Passeriformes; family Mimidae; genus Donacobius; species Donacobius atricapilla. The sequence continues at coordinate 180,672 of WBMY01013788.1, forward strand.
TCTGGGCTTTGCTGCCAGCCCCCATCCCCAGCGACTGTCCAGGTGCCATCCAGTAAACCACAAGATCATCCCAGCATGAGCCTTTGCTCTGCCGCCCCCCCAGCAGGGTCATAGGAGGTCCCTTCCCACTCCCGCAGCATCTGGAGCTGCTGCTGACACCACAGGGTGTCCTTGGCGAGGCAGGGAGCTGGGAGGCTGCTCGGGAAGCACCACTTACCTTAATTGGATGCTTGGTAACGAACTGTGCCACCCGCATGGGCTTGCGGTTGAAGGAGACCCAGAGCTGGACCGAGGATGGCTGTGAGCTGCCGAGCAAACGCTGTGCATGGCACAGGGACAGGTTAGGAGGGGCTCTCACCCCAAAAAAATCCCCCTCATCCCCACTGGGATCTCCCAGCGCCTGGGACATCCCCCTCCCTGCATGAGGGCAAAGCGTGGCAGCTGCCCGATGCTGGGAGCAGCGATCCCCACCCAGGGTTTAAATTGCCACAGCCAGGGCTTAGCAAGGAGACAAACTGTCCTTCCTGGTCAGTCAGGTGGGGATAAGGAGGATGGTTTTAATTCCTCCTTTTCCCTCAGAGCACGCTGTCCTTTCTTTCTCATTTTTACCAATTTGTGCGAAATGAAAGGCGCCAGCACAAAGCCGAGAAAGTAAAAAAGCTGGGGGACACCTATTTCATACAGGATGCCAATGGTGAGGACCTAAACCCAGATCTAGGCTCCAAAAATAAGCAGCCTGGTTTGGTTTTTTTTTTTCTTCCCAGGCTCTGTATCACTAAGCAACCGTGCCTCCCACGGAAAGGAGCAGAAGTCAGAGCCCTGGGCAGCGCTGCCACCCAGCCTGTCCTTCCCCCAGCACCGCCCCTGCTGCGGCCAGGCTGGGAGGCAAGAGCCTCATTCCAGACCTGGATGTGGTTCCCCAACGAGGGGTTTGCGGCCGGCCTCCCTGTGGCTCAAGGTTTCCCAGCAGCGCTGGCTGCGGCGTGGAATACGGGTGATTTTATTGATGTTTAGTCATTACAAGCTGCAGGAGGAAGCAAGGTGTCCTGCCCGGTGGCCCTGGAGTGCTCCACAAGCAGGAAAAGCTCCAAGGCACCCCCAGTCGGGGCCCAAACCCTCCTCACATTTTCAGGATGCTGTCCCTGAGCTCAGTGGCGTCTCTGCAGAGACACAAACCACCCCCAGTGTTTCACCCTACACCAGCACCGAGCCCTCGATAAAATCTCCTGCAAACCACAGAGCAGGCACAGCGCCAAGGGGCCGGGCCCTGGGAATTACAGGCTGTACTACCTGCAAGGGAGGCTTCTGAGAAACTGAAATGGCTCTGCAAATGTTCCCTGCCTCTGTCAGACACCGCTGTGCCTGCGCAGGGGGCCAGAGCTGACACACCCGTCACTTACTGCCTAGGAAAGCCTCCCCGCTTCTGCCAGCAGTCACCCCTAAATAAATCTCCTTCTTAAAACAGTGGCAGCTGCAGGGGAGAAATGCGTCTTCTGAAAAGGAAGCTGCTCCTGAAATTCTAGAAGGATCAGGACTTTATCCCTCTGATGCTGTTTCTGATCTGGAAAGGCCTGGCCCTCAGAGGAAGCACAGACACTTTTTTGCTTTCTTTCAGGTTTGTTCGAATTTGGCCAAGAGCTGTAAAAAGCACGGAGAGGCTCTGGCTGCAGAGGGACCAAAAGACGACTTTTGCTCACCCACATCCTCTTTTCTTAGGAAAGCAGACTGAAAATGCAGCTCTCTTTCCAGGCTGGAGCACATTAGGCTGCTTGGACCTGGTCCACGTTTGATGGTAATCTCCTCTGACAAGCGGCCTCCTTTAACCACCGAGCTGCCGAGCCACATCCCCCTTCCCCTGCCACCCCCACCCCGACATCCTTCCCAGCCATCCTGTGGTTTTTCCCGGGTCCCAGCCCTCTGCAAGGCTGACCTACTTCTGCCCAGCCTGCCGGAGGCAGGGGCACGGAAACGCCAGCGGGAGGGCAGCATGGGCAGCCACTGCTGCCAGCCCACGGCGGGTGGCAGCTGCTGGCAGGCTGGGTGACACCTCTGTGACAAGCCACTGAGGTCTGGAGGCTCTGAGGGGCAGCAGGGAGTGGCACCACGCTCGGCAGGTGCTCTTGCCCGCCGTGGTTCAGCACCACATCAACCCTCGGCGGCGAACTCCTCGCGCGTCACTCACCACGGACTTGGTTGCAAACATGTATTTGTCCCTGAGCTGGAAGTCTTCAACGTCTTCCAGGATTATCTCCTTGTTTTCCCGGCTCTGGAAGAAGTCTGTGCTGCGGATGACCGTGGAGGCCCCCGAGGGCTCGTGCCGCTCAATGTACACCGTGGTGGGCTTGTCGTAGGGCTCAACCCCCCTGGGGAGGACAGGGAACGTGGTGGGATGGGAGAAGAAGGCAGCAGGGGCAAGGAGGTGGGGTAGGGGGAATGGGAAACACCCCTGGGTGCCAGTGTGGGCGGCTGTCACTTGTCACCCTGCCGTGCTACATCCCCACAGTGCAGGGCGAGGGGAGCAGAGGGCAGGGCTGGAACACATCCTGGCACAAAGAATTCTTGATTCCCACAGGGCAGCAAACAGTGCAGGAAGTGAGGAAGGAGAGAAGCCAGGATCTGGGTGCAATACATACCAAGAAAAGGACTTCACGTGTTCCTGAATCATGATCCAGGTCTGGCCAAAGTCATCTGATTTCCAGAGCTGCAACAACAAAGGTGAGAGATGCCAGTAGGATTGGGACACAAACAGACCCAATCCTTGAAGAGACCCCATGTGTCCATCCATGGCTACTCTCATGGCGTCTTTTCATGTAGCAGCTCCTGGAGCAACAGCAACTTTTCTAACAGAATAACTTAAACAGCAAAAAAAAGTCCTTTAGCCTTCTACCAGAAGGATTTCCCACTGTTTCACCTCCAGGTTTTACTCACTGTGTCTGTCTGAAGATGCTGTAAGTATTTTCAACCTTTACCCAACAGCTCCAGAGGGAAAAAAAATACGTGTTTGCATTCAAGCAGCAATTTGTTATTCAGGACCCAAAGCCAAACCACAGGCCCACATGAAACACTGCAGAGGCCATCCTGCCTCAGCTGCCAGTGCTCTGTGGTGAGTTATGACCACGAGAGCTGGGCTGATGGATCTGGTTGGGAGCAGCATGGATGCAGGAAAGAGGAAGGGAAATCAGGCAGGCAGCCTGCAGGTATTACACCCTCGTTCTCTAGGGGTAAGATCAAGACTGTAGGGAAGGGGATGTCCTGCTGATTTGGACAGCTCTGCATGTGAGATCAGACACCCAAAGCATGAAGCCACACGGCCCTGGCACGAGGCACGGTGGCTCCCAGCTCTGAGACACAAAACAGGCCACAGGAACATCACAACAGAGCAGGGGTAGGATGCTGGTTCCCCACCTGAGCAAAGTGCTCACCTGTTTTTTAGGGTGAGACCTGTCAAAGCCCAGGAGGAGGCTGGGGTTCCTGCTGTGCAGGAGGAGGTCTGCTGCTCTGAAGGGAATGGAGAAGCCTTGTATGGTGTTGCAGAAGTCGGTGGTGATCCAGAGGTACGGGGCGAAGGCATCCACAAAGATGTACTGGCAGTGGAGGGACAGAGAGGGGAGAAGGTCAGCGCAGAGCTCAGGCTGGCAGGAATGAAGGTGCACATCCCAGGGGAGCCTTTGGGAGGGCAAACTTTGGAGGAGAAGAATCAGGCTGTCCCAGCCACCCCTGTCCCGCCACACTCTGCGCGTCACCAAGCCAGACAAGAAGTGCCTGGCACACGCCACCTCTGCCCCAGGGACAGCCCAAGGCCCCCTGTGACAGCAGGGAATAAAGGCCCAGCTGGCACGTCCCCCTCACCCTCTTGTTGTCAGCCGGGCTGTGGTAGAACTGGGCGATGGCCACCTCGCTGCTGTTCCCCCCATCGAAGCTGAACCTCTCCGAAATCTTCTTGAAACTCTTCCCATAGTCATAGGACACATAAACCTGCCAAGGAGAAGCCCCACAATGAGAAGCGCAAAGTTCTGAGCTCCCTTCTGACAGATTTGGTGAAAACTCAGTGAACTACAAGGCGGGGAAAAGATTTGAGATTTTCCCAACCATGCCTCGAACCCATGGGGCAGCACAGAGGATATTTAATATTTTTGTGCCTCTGAACCTAAACCTGTGGGCCTTTTTTGTGTTTCTCAAGACACAAGAGCAAGTCAGGCTGTAGCTCAGCGGCCACCATCCCCTTGCCTGGCCCAGAAGCAGAAGGTGCACGTGGAGAGGCCCCGGGTGTGTTACTTACATCGCTGTTTTTGGGACCCAGCAAGGACAGGCTGTCCCTGGCCAAGGCCACAATCACGTTGCTCTTCTCTCCTGCCCAGTGAACGACCATCTGATTGTGGGAATCATTGAGGCTGACCTGCAACGCCAAGGAAAAGGACACCCTGAGCTGCAGCCTCACCCACAGGGACAGCAAACACCCGCTCATGCCACCCTTCCTTGGCAATAGCAGACTTTGGGAAAACTCCTTCAAAGCAGCATCTCTCTGAACACGTTGGCAGAATGTGCCTGGAAGGGTGAGTTTTCCCTTTATTCTTCCTCGGACAAACAGGATTCAGGGGATGATGAGAATGAAAACACAAACCGAGGACTGAGAAGTGTTTTCAAATCCAGCCCGATGAGGCCACGGGGAAACAGAGGCAGCTTTCTGCCTGACGGGAAGGAGAGGGCCAGGCACCGATCCCTTCCTCTGGTGACCAAAGGCAGGACTCGAGCTGTGTCAGGGGAGGTTTGGGCGGGTATCAGGGAAAGGTTCTTCCCCCAGAGGGTGCTGGGCACTGCCCAGGCTCCCCAGGGAATGGGCACGGCCCCGAGGGCTCTGGGAGAGTTTGGACAGCGCTCCCAGCGATGCCCAGGCAGGATTGTTGGGGTGTTTATGCAGCGCCAAGGGCTGGGTCCCTTCCAGCTCAGGATATTCCGTGATCCCGCGCTGCTTCCCAGCACAGGCGGATCCTGTCATTCCGCGCGTGCTGCATCCCTGGTTTCTATGGGGAAGCTCCCGCAGCAGCAGCAGCAGCACGGCGGGGGCAGCCGGGGCAGGACAAGGCCGGAGCGGCTGGCAGCGGGCAGCAGGGACAGCCAGGCGTGCTGGGGCAGCCGGGCAAGGCGGCTGAGCGCGGCCGTGGGTGCGTGGGTGCCCCGCTCCCCGCGGCACAGGATGGGGATGTGCGTGCCTGAGCCCTCGCACGCCGCGGCTCAGCCCGGCGCTGCTAACCCCGCAGCTCGGGGCCTTGGGAAGCTGTAAAAAAACAGGGATAAGCCCTTCTTAGGCTTGATAGCCTGCAGCTCTCGCTGACCCCGGGATCAGCGAGCAGCACCGCCTGGAAGAAGGGGCTGCTTTAACCTCCAGCACGAGAAGCACTTGGAAAAACAAGGTCTTTATTCTGGAAGGAGATTGAGGCGGGGGGGAGACAAGTAGAAGCCCTCAAATCCCTCTTATGCAATCGGCTCGGAGGAGGGGAAGGAGGACCGAGCCCAGGGCTGGCAAGGAGCATCCCCCGGGGCCGGAGCCCCCCGGCTGCCCGGGCAGGGACCCCCCCGACCGGGCAAACCCCGCCGGAGCTCCCGGCTACGAGCGCGGCGCAGATTTAGGTCAGGCAGCAGCAGCAGCAGCTACAAAGCCAGGCAGCCGGAGCCCTGCGTGCCCGCCGGGAACAGGAAAATAATAGTAAAAAAAAATAAAATTTGAAGGAAAAAAATAAATAAAAGGAAGAGACGCTGTTTGAGGAGGCCGGGAAACAGGACGGAGAAGGAGGAATTGCTGCTGCCCACTCAGACAGACGACAGACAGCCTCGGGAGTGGAACTCAGCTCGGCGCTCCCAGTCCCCCTCCCCTCCTCTGGAAGCAGAATAACCCCGTTTTAATCTCCGACATCTCTCTTGGTTATTTTGGGTGCAGCCTTTTTGGGTGCCCAGCTGTGCTCGGGCTGGAGTTGGGCACTGTTTGGAACACAGAGCTTGGCCCTTTAGATCCTCTCAGCCAAAAGGGATTTGTTACTACCTCAGTGTCAATTTTAACAGTACTTCTCTCTTTTTTTCTTTTTTTTCTTTTTTTTTTCTTTTTTTTTTTTCCACAAGAAATCTGACACTTGGAGTTTCAAAAGCAGGAAAACCAGAGGTGACTCCTATCCGCACCTTGGTTTAACCTCAGCAGTAAAACCCCGGTATCTTTTTTCTCTTGTAAGATAAAGCAGACAGCAAGATCCCTTTTTGGAGACTTGGGAAGTGTAGTGAAACCCCAAAAAAAACCAGAGGCAACGTGTTTGGGGTCAGGGGAGCCAGCTGAGCTTTGTTAGTCCTTGGGGAGCTGGCTGAGCTCAGGCAGAGTCCCTATAGTCCCCATATGAAGGCAAACTGGAAAGGAGCGAGGTTTGGCTCCCTGGTAGGAGGGAGGAGCGCTCAGCAGGAAGGTTTGGATCAGCTGGAGAAGCTCTTACTAGAGGGTGTAAAGCAGGAGAAGGCAGCACAAGGATGGTGTAAGTCTCCCAGGAAGGGGTTCTGCAGCAGTGGCTCGGGTTCACGAGCCTCACACTTTTGGTTTTGCTGCCTTGCAGCCCTTCAGAGCTCCTTAGGGACCCAAGCGGCTCAGGGGAGCACCAAACAGGACCCCACGGAGAGCAGCTGACGTCCCGTGAAGCAGGATGGGCTTTGTGGAGTAGCTTTGGAATCAGGCTGCTGTTAGGGCCCGTGCCCTGCTGCTGCGGCAGTGTCACAGCGTCCCCACCTCCCCTAGCAGGGCACCCCTGCCCGGGGAACTGGTGGAACCTCTGAACAGGCACTGACTGGGGCCGAACGGAAACAGCATTTAGCATAAATTCCACTGAATGGGGAAGTGTTTTGGTCTTTGCCAAGTGATTAAGTATATATGAAATATGCATGAAATTCTAATTTGTCCTCCTAATACGTAAGGTGCCAAATGAAGTCCAGGAGGGGAAAAGTGGAGCCAAGACATAGCAGAGGCTGCGTGAAGCTGTAGTTAATGGAGTTCGTGTTTCTAGCTTTGCTGTGTATTTCTTCCTTTGTTAACAGCATCTTCCAACAAATGAATGCCCTGCAGGGACGGGGCAGGAGGAAGACAGCCCCTGGAGCTGCCATCTGAGAGCAGGGATGAGCTGCAGGGATGCAGCTGGAGCCGGGGAGCTCCAGGCTGCGCTGGCAGACAGAATGTCTGGGAGCTGAGATGGAAGCGTTGTGCTGCGGAGCCCGGAGAGGTGATGGATGTCAGGAACTGAGGAGACCTGGGTGAGAGCAGCGCTGACTCCTCAGAGGCCCAGGGCTGGGAGAAGAGCCCTGGTCCATGTTCTTTGGCACCTAAACACCAGCTTCCCTTCCTGTCACATCCCCTTTAGTTGCCTATGCCCAGATTTGGAGTTTGGAGAAGGATTTTGGTTGTGGAGGTGGCTCACCCCTAGCACGTGACAAACGTGAAAGCCCCTGGCTCCAGCACGGTGCAGGCTGGCCAGGGGATGAGTGACAGGCAGGGACAGCTCTGGAGCTGCTCTCAAGCCCTTCCCTCACCAGAGGACTCTAAATCCCAGCCTTGGAGCCCCTGCTCTGTGCGGGAAGCGTGACTTCCCCGTGCGGAAATCTCACCGCTGGCTGTGGTGAGCTGCCAGCAGAAATACTGTGCGCTGGCTGACTTGTAACAGCAGTGACAAGTGACAGGACAGCATTAGGGGCTGCTCCTGGTGTCCAGCGGCCTTGGGAGCTCGCTGTGTGTGTCCCTGGGTTTGCTTTGTTGAGGATTAATGCTCCAGCTCCAGGGCTGGGACCGCAGCTCGGGCCGGGCGCTTGCGATTCCTTGGGAGGTGATGCACTGTGACAGCTCGGGGGCTGAGGCTCAGTGCTGTAAAACTGAGTGCAAACAAAGATTCCTAGGGATCACTGGGTGTTTTCCCATCCCCAGAGTGACCTACAAACAAATGCACTTCCCAGTGAATTCCTGAGTTAATAAGTTAGTCCCGCTGTTTGATAAACGAGGGTGGCAAAGAGCAAGGGTCCTCTGCGGCTGTGAGCAGCGTAGGGGAGTATCCAAGCGCTGCCTTCAGCTCAGATCACAGCTTCGGGGCTGCCAGGACACGCCTGGAGAAGGGGAATGGGCTAAACTGTGCCCAGGGAGAATGAGGATGGGGCTGAAGAAGGGGCAAGAAGCAAAGCTGCTGTCCGGATAGCACAGGGCAGAAAAAGAAGAGGTGCTCTGACCGTGCTCCTCCTCATTCCAGCTGGCTGGAAGCTGCAGAGGACAAGTGCCAGGCCTTTTGTCCCCATTCCCTGTCCTCCCCCCGGCAGGGCTGACGCAAGAGCCCGGCCCCGGGGTGCCATGGGTGGCTCCTGCGCTCCCGGCACGCCGCGTTCCCCCCGCGCTCCTGCCGGAGCTTCATTTCTGCACCTTCTGCTCTGCTCCCGAGCATCTGCTTCCAGCCCCGCCGTGGTATTTTAGAATACAGCCTGTGCCTGCCGTGGCGCTGCTTGTGGCTCGGACTGAAAATGCCAGGGTCTGAAATCATTGATGTGAAACACGGGTGACTCATTTCGGAGAGCGCCAGGCCCCGTGTTAATTTAGTTAATACTGAAGTCATCTGCTCGCAGGGCTGTTTTCTCTCTGCCACCACCAAGAGAGCTCTCCCCGAGCTGTTGTTTCCAGGAGAATGGAGAAGTAGGGGAGTAGGAAGATTGGGGTCAGGGCAGGAATCCAGAAACAACCCCAGAAACAACCTGGGTTCTCCAATATTGGTAGAGGGGCAGGGATGTGATGGGAATGAAGGCTTCCCCAGCAGATTTGGGAAGTGCTGATGAAATTCACTCCCCCGTAAGGAAGGAGGAAGGCTGCAGAAGAGGTCCAAAGTGTGCCATGAGCTTGTCACTGCAGCTCTGGAAAGCTCGAGCGATGCCCCTGGGACACCACAGCGCTCGCAGGATCTGTGAGGAATCTGCTGGAGGGGAAAAACAATGAATAAAAACACAAAAGCCTCTCCCAGCCACCATGGTGCCAGGAGCAGGAGCTGTGTGGCTTCCAGGGATCAAGCTCTGGCAAAAAGAAAATGCCAGGAGTGGGGAAACCTTCTCATGGTGGCCATGAAAGAGCCAGAACAGGGGCGGGGAGCTGCCAACACAAAGGAGGAAGAAAAGGACGTGGCTGCGAGGCACTGTCACCACCCAGGGCACCTCCAGGAGGTTAAAGTCTGATCTGGGAAGGCTCTGCCAGGCTGGCAAAGTAGGTCAAAATTAAGTACGGTTCAAGTGCGATGCGGCGTGACTGATGTCTGCGCTCACCCCGCAGAGCAATCTCTGTCTCCCCTGAGGGGAGCAAGGCTCTCTGCCAGGTTCGCAGGAGGTCATCTGAGGTCTCCATCAGCGCAGAGGGGTGGGCAGGGTCAAGGTCAAGTGGTGGGCTGATTAGAGGTCAGGCCGTAGTAAATGGCCTGGAAATGATGAAAACTGCGTGCTTTTCTTCAAAGGCAGGATGGGTTGTCATCAGGAAATGGGAAGGTTGGGAGCAGTGAAATCGTACCCGCCAGAAGGGGAAGAGAAAAATGATGTTAGGGCAGGCACTAGCAGTGGTTCAGGGGACAGGGGGGCGCAGAGATGACGGCCACGTGCAGGTTGTGAGCACAGGGAGAGGCTCAAGCCTCGCAGTGACAGCAGAGAGGGGAAGTGGCTGCCGCAGGAGCCACCAGCACTCTGAGAAGATGTCCTTTGTCCCAGCGTGGCTTAAGGCAAAGATTTCTGGTGAGCTGTGCGCTTTAGGAGGTGGCTTTAGATAAATCCTTTCCAAAGAAGGGGAAGGCATGTCTGCAGGTAAAGGTTAGATATGTCTAGCAGTATAAACGCTCTCATAACTCCCCTCTCCCCCTTGGGACCAGCAGACCAAATCTGGGCTCCTGCCCCAGCGTTTTTTCCTCTCTTTCTGCCACAGCCAGGACACAACACTCTCTGCACACCCATCCCCATGGTCACCCTTCAGCCCAGCACAGGCAGCCAGAGTGGCTGCTTGTCTCTCCCTTCTTTGTTGCAGTCCATGTGGTTCGTGGCTGGTTCGCACCCAGCAGCCGGGATTTATGTGGGATGGGGGGGAGGTTCCACAGAAATGGAAAATCCTGGAGCCAGGCCCTGTTCCCAGGTCTGAGCAGGGCTGTGTAGGCAGGAGCGAAAAGGCTGTGAGGGGACAGGAGGGTGGGCGGCAGACCAGCCACTGTGCTGGTGGCTGGGGCTCATGCCAGGAGCAGGAGGGCAGGTGAGGTGCCACGCTTGTGGAAGGGGTTCAGGGAACCCCTCGGGCCCCGAGGGTGAAGTTTTCTTGCCCTGGGGCTGCTTCTCTGCTGTCATCCGAGAAAAGTCCTGTCTCGTGTCAGTGCCTGCTTCGAACAGTCTGTCCATTGTAACCCTCACCAACAATCCCACAGAGGTGAGGGCTGTGCACGGGAACAAAACCTGCTCTGTCTCGAAGCTGATGGAGTTGGGCATTTGGTCTCCCGATTGCTGCTGCTTCGGAGTCAGAAAAAACAAGGAAAAGCCACAAAGGGGGTTAGGCTGCCGGTCCTGTTATTTGCTGATGTTCCTGGGAAGTTTTGCTGCAGCCTGCCCAGCAAGGATGTGATCAGCAGCGAGGGTCCAGATTAAAAAATCCAAGTAACACCCTGTGCTTGTGCTTTGGTGTCCAAGGCAAGAGGGCTCTGAGCCTGTTCCTGACGGTGCTGAGTAAGCTGTGTTTGGCTCCTGAGGAGCTCCGAAGGGTTTGGATGTTCCTCCCCTGCTCGGTTCCAGACAGAGCCATGCATCCCTCCCCCTGCTCCCCTGATGACATCACCCACACCAGCAGCAAACCCCGCTCTCCGCCGCCCCTGAGCAGAGCCTGGGCTCTCAGCTGTCCCACCAGCCTGTTTCAGCACCACAGCAGAGAGCCAGGGAAGGGCAGGGAGTTTTGGGGCAGGAGCCAGGGCGTAGCATATGGCCAAGTGACCTGCCAAAGGCACCGGGATGTGTCCCAGATAAGGGACTGCAGTGACACGGCACAAGGATGCTCGCTCCAAGCACTGCCCCTCATGCTGATGGCCCTGAGAGAGGAGTGCTTTGGCTGCACGATTTTCTGCTGGAGAGCTGGGGGAGGGGGGTCACGGGGATTGTTGGGTGCTTGTGACCAGGCACGAGACCCCTGCACAGCGCTGCACAGCCTTTCCGGCTTCCCAGGCATCAGTGACTTGTGTGGTCAGATCTGTAGGACATGCAGGCTCCCTCTTGTCCCTTTTATTAAAGCAGACCACTGATTTAAAGCGCTGTAGCACTCGGGAGAACTCAGAAATGTTGTTTAGTGCCGAGCAACTCTTCCTGGCGACACACCTGGGCTGTAAAATCTGGGGTCCTGCCCAGAAGCAGAGGAAGGAACGGGTGCTGTGTGCTCTGCTGCCAGCGAGAGCATCTCCATTCCCCAGGCAAATCCCCTCTGGAAGCTTGAGGCAACGAGAAAAGCCCAAACAGTGGGAAACTGCTGAACTCCCACTGTTTCCTATCAGTCCTGTCCTGGTTAGTGACTGGGTTACTGCACCCTCCTGGGTCTGCAGCTCCCTGCGCAGGTGACAGGGACATTCCTGCCTGAGCAGCTCTCCACCTGGCAGGTGGGCTGGACAGAAGGGAAAGTGCCACCAGTGCCTCGCTGTGGATGAGAGACAAGTGTCATGTTTTCTTCTAAAATGGGGTAGCTGTGTTATGCTAAAAACAGCCAAACGCTGAGGAGGTAGAGGAGGCGAAGCAGATTTTCAAGGGGAGGAGGAACAGCTTTTCCCTAAACAAGGGAACAGAAGGGCTTTAGGAGCAGCACCAGCCCTGCGTGTGCCCCTCCAGCAGCTCCAGGGCCGGCCCTGCCTCATGACCAGCTCCTTCTCATCCTACAAGTAGCAAAAAGGGGAAATTACACAGCACCCGGGGGAAAAGCGCTACCCAAGGAGGCAAAGGCAGATGTCAGTGAAGGCTCAAAGCCTCTCCTCAAGCGTGCCGTGTCTCTCCGTGGGCTGGTCCCCCTCCATCAGCATTTTGGGCACGTGATGGGGACACAGGCAGTGTCAGCAAGGAGGATCAAGCAGGGCAGAGAAGCGCAGACAGCATGTGGCTACATCAAATATAAAGTAGAACCTTTAAAAGGCTGAGGCTTACCCCAGCCAAAAGCCCAAGTGTCATCACCACCCAAAAGAGATGCAAAAGAAAGGGTGAGGGGGGCCTTCATGGTCCTGGCAGCAGAACTTGCCAGCGAATCGAGCCCGAGCAGGGATACTTTCAGAAACAGCAGTTCCTGCCTTTTCCTGCCATGAGCTACTCTGCTCCCCTTCATTTCCGAGGATCGGTGGAGGAAGGCTTAGACACGCAAGGAGCCCTTCCCGCGGGGAAGGACACGGTGCCTCACCTATAGCCGTGCCTCCCCCTGCCCGGCTCCCCGCGAGCATCCCTGCAGGCGCTGCTGCCCGCAGGGAACGCCGGCCCTTCCCGGCTCCCCGGCGGCGGGGATGCCCGGCCCCGATCCCGCCCGTGTGCCCTTGGCTGCTCCCTCCGGGAGCTGCTCCCTCCGGGAGCGCCTCTCGCCGGCAACGAGCCCGCGGGGACCACCGCGAACGTGACCGCGGCGAGCCGGGGTGCGGGCAGAGCCGGGGTGCGGGCAGAGCCGGGGTGCGGATAGAGCCGGGGTGCGGGCAGAGCCAGGGTGAGGGCAGAGCCGGGGTGCGGGCAGAGCCGGGGTG
>WBMY01013788.1:205623-251418 GCA_013397315.1 Donacobius atricapilla
TAGAGTGAGGGCAGAGAGAGAAGAGTGAGAGCAGAGAGTGAGCACAGAGAGAGCACAGAGGGAGCAGAGTGAGCACCGGAGAGAGCAGAGAGTGAGTGCAGAGAGAGCAGAGTGAGCACAGAGAGAGAGCAAAGAGAGAGCAGAGTGAGCAGAGAGCGGAGAGAGCAGAGTGAGCAGAGAGCAGAGAGTGAGAGCAGAGCGAGCAGAGAGAGCACAGGAGAGAGCAGAGAGTGAGCACAGGGAGAGCAGAGTGGCCGCAGAGAGAGCAGAGAGAGAGCACAGAGAATGAGCATAGGGAGAGCAGAGAGTGAGCACAGAGAGAGCAGAGAGTGAGGGCAGAGAGAGCAGAGAGAGCAGAGTGAGCACAGAGAGTGAGCACAGGGAGGGGCAGAGAGCGAGCAGAGAGAGCAGAGGCAGACAGGAGAGGCACAGGCTGGGAACACAGAGCCAAGAGGCACAGAGATGGGGGGAATGAGGCAGCAGAGAGCGGAGGCAGTCACAGGGAGAGAAGAGGGGTGAAGGAGGGAGCTCAGAGCTAACCCACACACAGGGGGCACGGAGGCACAGAGAGGGAGCTGAGGCAGAGAACAGGCCGAGCAGAGTCCCTGACATCCTGTTACCCACCTCTTGCCTTGAGGCAAGGGGACCAGCTGCCCTCCTGCCCCAGAACCCAGATCTCCTCTGCTCCTTCTGCCCTCAATCCCAGCGAACCTGCCAGACCCACACTCCAGCCTCAGCCCGTGCCCCCAGCTCTGGTGTGCCCCTGCCTGGCACCCCAAAAGTCCCTGTCCATCCCTCCCAGGGCCTCTCTGCAGCCTTGGTGTCCTTCCAGGCCCTGCTGCTGCTCCCCGTCCTCGCCCCCATCACACAGGAGCCGGTGCTTACGAAGGATTACAACACTTTTTATTCCCACGCAGCCGTTTCACAGAGTACAAACACAAGACGAGACACCAACACAGACAGCCCCCCCACACCCACCAGCGCCCCAAGGCTGCTCCCCACTCTTTCACCAGGCACCCCAGTGCTGCCCTGTGCCTGCAGACCCCAGCCCTGCTCTGACCCTCGGCCCTTGCACACCACACAAACACGGCAGGGAATTTCATCCCTCCTTCCTCTGACACTCGTTCCTGCCCACCAGAAAGCACCTCTTCCCAATTACTGGCACCAGCTTGTCACCACCACAGCACAGTGCCAAGATTTCCAGAGCCCCATGGATGCGTTTGGCTCCCTGAACCAAACCTCAGCACCGCCTCTGCTCCGGAGAGTCAGAGGGTGACACGGTCCCAAGGTGTCACAACATCCAGTGATGGCAGTGCACTGCTCTGGCCGTGACCTGTGCCCCAACACCGACCTCTGCTTGGGTCTGTGAGCTCACAAGACCCTGGTGGCAGCTCCCAAGGACAGTGGAGACCTGCGGCTCTCCACGTGAGGGGACAGCACGTGCTCCATCCTGTCCTACACCAACAGTGGGGCCACCTAGAATGCAGCCCACAAGGGAGAGCCTGGGGAAAAGCTGCAAAACCCCTCCTTGAGCCCACAGCAATGATGGAAAGCTGTAGGAAAACCCCCAAACCCAGTCCCACATCGCTGCTGGTGAACATCCTGCTCCGCCTTGCCGCTGCTGCCGCTGTGCCGGCCGCACGTCACCTTCACGTCCGGGTCCACGTCCCATCTCTCTCCAGCTCCCTTCCCTTTGCCTCCTCGCAGCGTGGCCGGGTCGGCAGCAGCGTGGCCACGGCGGGGGGGGCTGTCTCCTACCCTACAAAGACTCAGGCTGACGCGAGAACAGTTTTTGGCCGGGCGGCGGGGCCGCACCTACGAGGTCAGGTGCCGCGGAGCTGAGCGCAGCCACAGCCACAGCTGGGCCGCCACCAGGAGGGTCACTCGGGCTCGGTGCTGCCCCGAAGAGCTGGAGGCTGCCAACACAACAAGATCCACGTGAGCTGGGGCTCTGGCATGCACGCAGTGGGCGCCTCCCTGCCAGATGCCCCTCAAATCGTGCCAGGCTGGTGCCCACCTAAATGCCCGAGCTCACTGCTGGGCCCCCAGGCTCTGCCCACAGCATTTACTCTGTACCATGCAGCTCTTCAGAACCTGCCAGCAGTGCCCTCACAGCCCGCAGGTGACAGGGACAGTGCACATCTGGCTCCCTGCACCCCACACCCCTTCTGGCTGCTCGCGTCCCAGCCACCTTCACCATGCTGCCCGCCCCGCAGCCCCGCGCTTTGGGGGTGGCAGCCCCCTGCTGTGCCCACCCCGGCCCCGGTACTTGCCCCTGCAGCTCTTGCCATCCCCTTGCAGTGTCCCTGTCACACAGCTGCACAAAGGCCCGTCCGCCCGGCTCGTGCAGATCTGCTCGCAGCCTCCATTGTCCTCGCACCAGTCCGAGCCTGGACACAAACAGCAAAGGGGGACACCTGAGCCATGCTCCCACATGCCCCGAGCCCCTGGATGGCAGACAAATCCCCCAGCCTTCCCTGGGGTCCCACACTTACGCTTCCTCCTGATAGGCCCCACTGAGAGGATCTGCTCCTTGGACTCCTCGGCGAAGGCGCTGGCCATCCTCGTGTGCTGAGGGCAGTTCTGTTCGGGGATAAACACCACCTCTGTCAGCCTCAGCCTCTGCCCAGGCCCCCTCAGGGCCCCTCCAGCTGTCCCAGTTCCCAAAGGAACCCTGCAACCAGGCTCAGAGAGCACAGGTCCCGAGGTGACCTCCCCATGACAGAACATCCCCTCCCCGTGCCTAGAGGGACACACGACCCTCCCATCTCACCCCTAGGGCTACATCTCTGGTCACCCCTCCGACGCCACATCAGCAGGGCTCACTGCGCTCTGGAAGAGCCCCTCAAACCAAGCATCCCCTCCCTCTGCACAGGCCCCACTCACGATTTTGCAGGAGTATTTCTCGGAGTCGCAGAGGGAGACGGCGCAGTGCAGGTGGACCTCGTCGTAGTCCCCGATGAACTTGAAGACGGTGACGTGGAAGCGACAGGTCAGGGACACCCCGTTCTCCTCGATGCCAATGGTGTTGTCCTTCATGTTTTGGCAGCTGTGCAAAGCACTGATGCTCAGCCACCCTCCTGTGACCGGGACCCTCCCTCAAGGGGCTCCCTGTCCCCATAAGGCCCCTCAGTGGGGTGCTTAGACCCTGCCATGGCCTGTCTGCACAAGGGTGTCATGCCCTGCCTCTGTCACCTCTCTGGTGTTTCCAGCTTCCCAAAATATCTGTGCCATGATCCATATCCCCTCATCTTCTGCACTTAGGCATTGTCCACAGCATCACCGACACAAGGGAAGCGCTTCCCTCTGCCCCTGGTACTCTGTTGCCTGCAGGGTTTCTGGCTGTGTCAACACCAAGCAAATGAACTCCTGCTCTAACGGTGCTGCTCCTCCCCCTTTCCAGATTTTGATCAACCATCTCATTGGCCAAAAGGTCCTTGTCCCAGCTGATGGCACCACCCTCCCAGCACCAACACCAACGGGGCTCGTGGTGGCTCACCCTCCCTCGATGATGAAGTAGCGCAGTTTGTCGTTGCTGTCCCGCGAGGGGGTGGCGTAGCACTTGTTCAGCATCAGGATCAAGTGGTTGGAGTCGGCGCCCACCACAAAGACCCCCACGTAGAGCACGTCCCGGGTGGTGAGCACCACCTCGCCCTGCCGGTACGGGTGCTTGTAGGACGAGTTCTTGTACAGGGCCATCTTGGTGGTGAAGCTCCCTTCCTGCGTCGGCACCGTCAGGTTAATGACGCTAACGATGGCAAAAAAAATACTGGCTCAGTTGGTGGAAAGCTTTTGAAGCCCCAAATTGCAGCCTTGCTTCAGAACCAGCACTGCCTCGCCCGCCTGTGCAACGGGCCCTGCTCCTACCTGAGCATCGGCCGCACAACAGAATCCAGGGAGATCTTGATGTCCAGCTCATAGGCACAGGAAAACTCCACATTGATGGTCCTGTCCCGGGTGATGATGTTGCCCGTGTTGTTGGCACTCTCGATCCACACCGTGTTCTTGTACACTATGTGAGTGCTGTTGGACTGCACAGGGAACACGGGGACATTTAATTCCAGCTGTCTCCTCTTCCCTGCTCCTAATGAGCGCCTCTAAATGAGCTGAGTGCCAAGGGACCTGCTGCTTCTCCTCCTCTGGCCTGAAAGGGTATGGAATGGTGGGGCTTGGAATTGCATCCTTACTCTACAAAACCTTCCTGTGCTCTCCTTGACCCATTGAAGCCCCTCCCAAGCATCACTCGCACTGACCTGCCCCAACCCGAGCTGAGCTGGACTGCAGTGGACTGTCCCACACTGCCAGCCCCGTGTGCCCCGTGCCCCAGCTCACCTGCACCAAGTTGCCACAGTTGCCTTTGGTGTTGTTGATCTGGAAGGAGATGAAATCCTCCCCTTCGATGCCGGGGCAGTGGCGGTCGTTGACCCGCACGCCCTCACGCTCAAAGCCCAGCTGGAACAGCTTGCACTTCGAAATGGACACCTCCATTTGGGCAGCCTTGCAGGTCACCTCCGCATCAATGATGTCATGGGTGGCTGGAGGAGAGGACACAACTTCAGATCACCACAAATGGCCCCTTGGCGCTTCTTTCCACCACCCGAAATGGGCTGGGATCATCTCCGGTGGTGTGCTCTGCCCATCCTACATCCCTGCTGCTCAAAGTGCTCCCAAGCCAGAGATGCCCATAATGTGCACCCCAGAAAAGCTGTTTCCTGCTCTCTGCTCCCCTCCTGAACTGCACATGGTCAGGGAAACCCACCTTGGCAGAGGTCACAGCCCTCAGCACGTCCCTTCCCAAAGCCCCTGTGGCATAATGGCCCAATGTGGAGCTTGGCACTGACCCCACAGCCAGGGGCAAGGACTCACTGTTCCCATAGGGCCAGGAGCAGGGGACTCACTGTTCCCATAGGGCCAGGAGCAAGGACTCACTGTTCCCATAGGGCCAGGAGCGGGGCACTCGCTGATCCCATAGGGCCAGGAGCGGGGCACTCACTGTTCCCATAGGGACAGGAGTCGCGCACTCACTGTTCCCATAGGGCGGGGGCTCGATGCAGCCGCACAGCTCCCCGCCGTTGTCCAGCTCGCAGGTGCGGTTGGGGCAGTCGGCGCCCACGCAGGGATCTTCCACCACTCCTGCTAAACAGCACAAGACACAGCACAAACACAACTTTTACCCTCAGACTGTGGGGCAGCCAGCGTCTAGCCCGTCTCCCCAGCGGGGCATGGCTCCCCTCGGCCTGAACAGCCCCGGTTGTCTTACAGCAATTCTCCTTCTCGATCCACTCGGTGCCCAGGATGCCGAAGGTCCGGCAGGCTTCTCCGTAGGCAGCCAGCGAGCCGCACAGCTGGACCTTCTTGTGGTTGTAGCAGCCATCCAGAAAGCAGGACTCGTAAAAGGGCAGCGGGTCCAGGAGGCCGTAGCAGGGCTGGAAGAAGCCTTTCATGTCGGTCAGCTTCAGGCAGTAGCTGTCGCTCTGCAGCTCCTGGATCTGCACGTTGTCGCAGGAGGCGGCGTATTGCGAGTACTGCAGCTCGTTGCAGCTGTGGGCACCGGACACGTCGTGGGGGCTCCTTTCATGGCCAGCCCTGCTCCCATTCCCGCTCCCACCTGGTGGGAAAGGGCTGTCTGACCACTCACCTCTTCTGCATGCCGTTGGTTTTCCAGCTCTGTGCCAGCACCACGCTGCTGACGGCCGGCTTGCCCCGCAGCGTGGCGTAGTCGTCGGTGCGGTCGCCGTTGAAGTTGCCGCAGAGGCCGCACACCTTGTTCTGCAGCCGCTCCCCGATGGTGATTTTGATGACGTTGAAGCCGTTGTAGCGGATCTGGATGTCGGGGCTGGAGTCGATGACCAGGAAGCCCTCCTGGCTGAAGATCTTGGTGGACAGCCCCGTGACGAAGGGGATGCTCACGTGGCTTCCGTTCACCTGGCGCGAGAGAAGGACACAAAGCTGACGTCCCTCCCATATCCTCTGCCCACGGATGTGGGCGTGAGCCACTCATAAAAGATTCCGCGACTGCTGCCCACTATTCCAGCTGTGAAAACACTGACAGTACGGGACCCTTGCGCAGCCTGGACTGTCATCCACTATCCCCACCCAGAGCCACCCTGGAGGAGCCAGACACCCCCAACGAGACCTCACCTTGACAGTGTTCCTGTCAGTGATGAGGATCTGCTCCTCGTTGATGTAGAAGTACACGGGGGAGATGATGGTGAGGTTGGGCGAGGACCACTTGTCGAAGTTGATGATGAGCTGGAAGGAGAAGTCGGGCAGCTTCTGGCAGATGGTGGAGAGGACGAAGGCGCAGTTGGCGGGGAAGCGCAGGAAGGCGCCGTCGAAGGTGCGGAAGACGCCGCCGCCGGCCGCCAGGCAGAAGGAGCTGCGGGTGCTGAAGCAGCCGCGGACGCCGTTGCGCAGCGCGCACTCCTCGTCCGACTTGCAGTGCCGGGGGTCGCACTGGATCAGGTTGCGCCGGAAGCAGCGGCACCGCCGGGTGCAGTCCCCGCTCCAGAAGAGCTGCTTGGGCTGCAAGAGGGACCCGTCACCGGCTGCAGTCAGCCTCGGAGGATGGCTGGGGCAAGGTTTGCACCCTCTGTCACACGACGAGCAAGAGCAGAGGAAAGGGTGCAAAGAACACGCTGGCAGCTTGCGACAGCTCTGCTACCCACACGCGTTTGCACGGCCACCAGAACCTCCCTCAGCTCTTGTGCGCACACAAAGCCACAGGGCTTAATACCCCCTTGGCCTCTTTCCTGCATTCTGCCAGCCGCCAACCCATCTGCAAGGAAGCCCATGTGACAGAACCCCGATACTGGCTCCTCATGGAACCAGTACTGTGATACCAGCTCCTCATGGAACCAGCACTGAACCAGTACCCCGATACCGGCTCCTCACGGAACCAGCACTGAACCAGTACCCCGATACTGGCTCCTCACGGAACCAGCACTGAACCAGTACCCCGATACTGGCTCCTCATGGAACCAGTACTGAACCAGTACCCTGATACCGGCTCCTCACGGAACCAGCACTGAACCAGTACCCCGATACTGGCACCTCATGGAGCAAAGGCACCTCACACAGAAGAGTTTCACTGGCACAAAATACCACCCACTATGATATGACCAATGCTATCACCACAGCACTCTGCTGCTTCAAACTCCTCAGTGGCATCCAGTAGCTACAAAAAAAAGCAAATTTCACNCATAGAATACTGGACTTTGGCACTCATCAAAGAGCCTTCCCAGTCACCACCCTTCTCCACCAGCTCCCTCCTGTGCTTGACACCCACATCATCTTCACCCAAGAACTGCATGATGGTGGTTTTTGGACAGAAAAACTCCCTATGCCATGAAAAACACCATGAAAGGACATCCCTCTCCTCTCTAGCCCTGCTATCAGCCCATCCTGACTGTCATCCCCACTCCAACTCTGCCCAGAAATACCATCCAGAGGGAGGGAGCAGGCCCCAGGAGCTGCCTACCTCGTAGTATTTGCCGTCAGAGTAGCAGCCGCAGTTGTGGGGCAGGATGCAGCTCTTGCCATTGAGGACATAGCCAGGGTCACACTGGCAGCCCTCCACGCAGTAGTGGCTGCAGTCGCTCTTCAGCCGGATGGCGGCACATCGGGGCTGGCACAGGGACACGCAGCTCTCGTAGTGGCTGTTGGGGGGACAGCTGACAGCTGAGCAGGGGACAAAACAGGCACAGATTAGCTCCACGGACACAGCCAACCTGGCTCCCCACCAGGGACTGATTCAGGCCGGTCATGCATGGTGCCAGTCTGTGGCCTCACCACCCCATGAGAGCAGCGCTCCTGAGCCATGAGCTTGCTTGTTAGGAGGGGAAAATGACACAAATTTAATTTTCAGTCTCGTTAGCAAAGACAATTACTTCCCATCCGATTTGCCAGACAGATTGGCTGCCGGGGATGCGTGCGGTGCCCATCCTCAGGAGCCTGATTGAACAGCACATCATCATCGTATTGACAAGGGGCTGCAGCTTCATTAGAGCAAACACACACTGCTGGCATTGAGGCTGGCTGATATAAACCCTGGTTAACAGTGGGGGATGGCTGATGCCTTCTGAGCTTGAGGCTTTCCATTTTCCATCCCCGTCCCTTCTGACCTTGAGACTTCCCCTTTGCCATCCCTGCTCCTGCTGCACCACATGCAGTTTGTGACAACTCCAAGAGAATACGGAGCTCCAGACGTCACCCACCTCACCCAGCAAGCGTGGGAGGGATTGGCTGCCAGGCCATCGGCCTCCCCCTCCCTGGCACCCCAGGAAAAGAAGGGCCTGGAGGCAGGGTGGCACTTACAGCACGAGGTGAAGTTCCTCCAGCCAGTGACGGCAATGCCCTGAGTCTGGCACGTGCTGGCGTAGTTCTGCAGCCAGCTGCAGGCTGTCTGCATGGCCCCCCCATCCACGCAGGTGTCGAAGAGGCAGTTCTTGTAGAAGAAGCCGGGGTTGATCTTGCTGTGGCACTTGGCAAAGACACCACTTTGGCTGGGGATGAGGCTGCAGAGCTGCTGGGGCTTCCAGAACCCTTCCACCTTGCCACAGGCCGGGCAGCGGTCGCCGCAGCCCACGCGGCAGAAGGCGTCCCGCCTGGCCCAGCTCTGCACAAAGTCACTGATGCTGGTGGCCGGTGTCCCCGCCGCGGCCACCAGGTCGTCCTCGGGGTTGCCGTTGTAGCGGCCGCAGAGGCCGTAGGTGAGGTTCTGGAAGGCCCGTGGGATGGTGACGGACAGGAAGGTCTTCCAGTCGTACACCACCTTCAGCCCGAAGTCGGTCTCCACCACGATGTGGAAACCGAAGGCGAAGATGTTCACTTTGCCTTGGCCCAGCTTCAGGGGCAGGTAGAGACGCTCCTCGTTGATCTGCAGGAGAGGAAACAAGGCCCTCTGTGAGGGGGAATGGTGGTGGGAGCTTCCACGGAAGGGCACAAAGGAAGGCAGAGGAAGGTCCCTGCTGACCTCGCCTCCACACCCAAAACAAGGCAGCCAAAACAGAAACCCACTCCAAAAGCTGTGCCTGGCAGCACCCTAAGATGAGCCCAAGCATGACCTGACCCCGGAAAACCTTGCAAGCCATAAGGCCTCACGTCTGGGGTTTTGCTCCACAGTTTGGGAGTCACACCTGCAGAAATAATCACAGCCCTCGTGGCCCCGCACTCACCAGCACAGTGTATTTGTAGGCACGGTGGATGACGATGTTGTAATTAAAGACCTCCACTTCGACCTGCTTCACCCACAGGGCCAGAGAGGTGTCCCGATCCTCGTTCTTGGCCGTGACCGTGAACGCCGGGAACGTGTCCGAGCGCTCCACCCTGGGCCGGGAGATGGTGGTGCACAGCACCAGCTCACAGCTGCTCTGGAAGTCGAAGGAGTAGCCATCAAAAGTCAGGTAGTGCCCGTAGCCCGAGATGATGCAGGAGGCATCGGTGCGCACGTGGCAGTAGTAGAGGCCGTTCTCCTCCAGGCAGTACTCGTCGTCCTTGCAGGACACGTTCTCGCAGTACACGCTGTTGTCCGAGCCGTTGCAGTAGCACAGGAAGTGGCAGGAGATGTCCATCCAGAAGGTCTGGTTGGTGGCCAGCTGCCGGCCCTCGAAGTTGCAGCCGCAGTCGTGGCGCGGGATGCAGCGGGCGCCGCGCAGGGCGAAGCCCTCGTCGCACTGGCAGCCCTCCGAGCACGTGTCCCTGCACACGGGGCCCGAGGCCAGGCTCTCGCAGGTCTCCACGCAGCTCATGCACTCCTCGAAGTGGCTGTTCTCCGGGCAGGAGAGAGCTGCAGGGTTGGCAAACGCAGAGCCTGAGCCCCCCCAGCTCCGACAGCACGGGGTGAGGAACAGGCAAAACGCGGGGGGTGATGGATTCAGGGGAAAAGGGGAAACAGCCCCAGCATCTTGTGGCTACTGGCTCATCCCATTCCCTTTGTAAACCTTTCTCCCCTCAGTCATCAACCCCCTGACATCTCAACCCTGTCCTGCCATGTGCCACACATCACCATCTCCTGTTATTTCCCAAACAAACACCTCCCTGAAACCTCTGAGGCAGAGACAGGCACAGCCTTCCCACCAGCCACTTCCACACTCGGGATTTTTCACATTTGCTCCTGAATTATGAATGTTCTGCCATCCACAGCAAGTTTACAGTGACAGCTAAAAACCAGTGTTATTCAAATTTTGCTCTGGTGGTGGCGTACGGCACCGCCAGACACCATCTGCGGCTCCGGAACGCTCCTACAGCACACCAAAAAACTTCTGCTGCCTCCTGAAATGCCGCCCTGAAACCGCTTCCCGTGGAAATCTGTCTCTGCTGGCACCAGGAACTACTGCCTGAGATTCCAGCACCCCGCAGGAGAAGCTGCCCTGCCTCTGCACAGCCACAAACCCCCAACAAAAAGACTCTGCCTGGGTTGGATGGGTTCCAAACTCCCTCCTCCCCAGCCCGGGTGATGAGGAGCTTTGGCGGACTCACGGCAGAAGCTGTGGCTCCTCCACTGGCCGATGTCCACGTCGGCGTTCTTGCAGGCGGTGGCGTAGCGCGCCACCGAGTCACACAGCTCCGACACGTTGCCCCCGCTCTGGCACAGGCGGAAAAGGCACGTCCTGTAGTAGGCCGAGACATTGACCACGCTGTGACACTCCAGGAAGGAGCTGTTGGTGGGGTCGTTGATGATGCCGCAGCTGGAGCGGCTCCTGTAGGACTTGAGCAGCTCCGAGTCGTTGTTGCAAGCCATGAGCAGGTCCCCGCACTCGCCGTTGCAGATCTCGTCGAAGGTGGTCCAGCTCTCCAGGAAGAGCTCCAGGTTGTCCGTGAACTTGCCCTTGGGCAGCCAGAACTCGTCAGTGGTGTTGTCGTTGAAGAGGCCGCAGAGGCCCCCGGTGCAGTTGAAGTAGGAGGTGGAGAGGCGGATCTCCAGGAGGCCGGAGTGGTGGTAGCTGATGGCCAGGAGCCCCTCAGACTCCAACACGGTGCTGTTGTCAGTCCGGTAGATTTCCAGGCGCCCAGAGTGGTGGAAATAGGGCAGCTCCACGTCATAACCGTTCACCTACAAGGGACACGGTGGAGAGGCCTCAGGGAGGGTGATGTGGCTCTGCCCAACCACACAGTGCACGTTATCAACACTTCCTGACCCAGACCCACCCTCCAAGGCCCAGAGCCTCCTCTGAGTGAGGGCATACAGCTGTATCTTTGATTTTTCCCTACAAAAAGCAGTTTTTTCTTCCAGGAAAATAGCAAGTTGCTGGAGAAGGAGGAGGCAGGAAAGCCTCCTCAGCAAACAGAAGGAGCAGCGCTGTGGCAACAACTTCACAGGCACCCAAAAGGCCTCCACATGATGGTTCAAGTGTCTTTGTGGTGTCCAGCCACAGAGCCACAAGCCCTTCTCCACTGGATCCCACCACAAGCCACCATCTCCCACCCTGTCTCTGGGCAGCACCTTTACCTTAATGTCCGACAGCCTGGTGCCTCCAATCTTCACCTCTTGGCCGGCCGCCTGGACACGCACGACACGCGGCCCGCTGGGAGCAGAGCCGGCCTTCTTCTGGCTGATGTCCACCTCGATGAAGTCTGGCCTCTCCGGGCAGGTCTTGAGCAGCGTGTAGGACTGTTCCAGCGGGTAGGGGAAGGCGATGCCATCAAAAGTCCGCAGCACCTGGTCCTGCCCCACCGAACACACGGTCTCGCGCTTCGGGTAGCAGCCGCGGTAGCCATTCTCGATGGTGCAGATCTCGCCCTCGGGGCAGGTGGCGTTGAAGCACCTGGCCTCCCCGCCAGCCTGGCAGTGGCACTGCACGGTGCAGTCGGGTGACGCCCAGAAGGACTCCCCGATGGGGTAGTAGCGGCCGTTCACGTCGCAGCCGCAGCCCCGCACGGGGACGCAGCGGTCGGCGCTGAGGACGTGGCCCTCGGGGCACTCGCAGCTCTCGGTGCAGGGGGAGGCGCAGGCCAGCGGGGCCGTGAGGTCCGAGCAGGTGGCGGGGCAGCTGCTGGCACACACCGAGTACTGGCTGGGCTCCGGGCACTGCACGGCCGCCGCTGTGGGCGCAGAGCAGGGACAGACACAAGGGCCACGTTACAGCACAGCTCGGGGCCGGCTGCCGCCGTCTCGCTGAGCCCAGCAGGGACAACACGGAGTGACCCATGAGCCCCTCAGAGGTAGGGCTGCCCCCTCCATTTCCCACCCAGGTCTCCCTGGCCACTCCTGGGCTTCTCCAAAATCGCCCCAGAGCCACTGAGCCGCCCACAGCTATTTAAGGCCACAAGGATGGCGGACTGACCAACCAGTCCCCATTCCAGCCCAGCCTCCAACTCTCCTCGTGGCAGCTGATGATCTCCAGAGCAACGTGGAGCTCCCACCTCAAGCCTGACTTGTGCCACACTTTGGCCAGAGCAAGGGTGTGATGCCATGGAGAGGAGGGACCAATCAGTTCTCTCCCAGCTCCCTCCACTTCAGGCAATTCCCTCCCTTGGATTTCCTCTCCCTCCTGTCACGCACTCCTGGGCACACAGGCAAACCCCTGGCATTGCTCCCCTCCTCCCAAACACTCACCACATCCCGTCTGGCTCCGCCACTCTCCCACCGAGATGCCCAGGGCCTGGCACACGGTGGCATACGCCTGGATGGCCTGGCACAGCCCGGTGCCGTTGTCCTTGGCGCTGCAGAGGTCGTAGACACAGCTGTGGATGAAGGCGGTGGGATCCACGACAGAGCCACACTCCCAGAGGGGCCCCCCGCTCTTGTTGATGAAGCCGCAGTACTCGGGGGTGAAATAGAGAGCCTCGGTGGCGGGGTCGCAGAGGCTGCAGTTCTCCAGGCAGCCCGTGGAGCACCTGCGCTCGGGGTGTGGCACCTGCCAGCTCTGGCCCAGGTCCGGCACGGAGGTGGCCATCCTCCCGTCCGAGCGCAGGACGTCGTCCTCGGGGTCTTTGTTGTAATTGCCGCACAGCCCGCACGTGGCGTTGATGTACGAGCCCGGCACGGACACGGAGGCGTAGTGCTGTCCATCGTAGGTCACCAGCAGGCCAAAGTCAGTCTCCAGGGCAGTGGACAGGCCGCTTTGGTAGACCTTGATTGCACCCAGTTCCAAGGAGATGGGCAGGGACACCACCAGGTCGTCCACCTGCGGGGACAACACCCAGCAGCTGAGCCAGCGCGCGGAACAGCAGAGGCCTCGTGCTGGGACACAGCCAGGACAGCCCTGTGCGGGGGTCTCGGGGCAGGGACACGCACAGAGGGACAGCCATGGGTAAGCTACAGGCACTTCGTGTCACCCGTGCCTGTCGCCCTGATTTTTTCAGCCTTCTCTTCTGTTTCACAGTTTTCATAGTTTAGGTTGTTTCTCGCGCACAGGTGTGGAAATACTGGCAATGTTTTCACTAATTCAAGGAAAGTTTTCATTCCTGTTCTTAGATACATGGACAACTGATGGACAGTTGTCTTGACCAATGCGATGGGGAGAGGTGTCAACCTTCTCCCCCAATCCCTAGACTTTGTAAAAATACTATAAAATAGAGTCAGATCTTCTCAATAAATCAGTTCATACCTTCTCACCAAAGTGTGTGTATGCGTGTGTGTCTGTGTGATGAACAGCATCACGTGCCCATTCCCCAGGACACACGAGGCCCAGAAGCGCCATCCCACGCTCTCCAGGCTGCCAGCACAGCGCTGCTGCCACCTCAGAGGAGCTGACCTGGCAAGTTCTCCCCTTCCAGCAGAGCTCTTACCTTTGCCTTCCCAAAGCCGCCCTTGGGGAGAACAATCTTGTGCGAGTAGACCTCCACATAAATATCCCTCAGCCAGGAGACGGAGGAGCCGCCTCGGTTCTCATTCTTGGCCTCCACGTTGAAGTAGGGCAGCTGGGAGCCTGGCCAGCACTGCCTGGCGAGGAGGTAGGAGCAGGAACCCTGGAAGTGAAAGAGGAAGCCGTCGAAGGTGTGGTAATGTGGATCTCCGAACACCACGCAGGTGCTGCTCTCCACCGGCACGCACTGGAAGAATTTGGCCTTCGTCTCACACGCCTCGAAGGGGCCACAAGCCATGTCCTGGCAGAGGATCTCATTGTTGAAGTCCAGGCAGCGGCACTTGGTGGTGCAGTTGGCGTTGTCCCAAATGATCTCCCCTTGACGGAGAAACTGTCCTAGAAAGACAGAAAGGGAAAAACCCACGCTACATCACTTCTTGAAACAGAAACGCTCTGAGTGCGCCCTCGGGGTGGTCTGTGGGTCCTGTGATGGAGACCACCACCACTGTGTCCTGCTGCTGGGCTTCTGAGCCGCTTTGTTTGTGCAAACTCCCAGCAGGAGCCACTCAGCAAATCCCAAGCTTCGTTTCTAACGCGTGGTGCATCCTCCTCGAGTCCTACCCACATCATGGGTCCCTGGAATGCCGTGAGGGCTGTCACAAATCCGGGGTCAGTGCTGCAACACGCAGGCTGGAAAACCTGAAGGTTATTCCACGCATTTTGGACACCCACCACTCTGCTTCTTCTTCAGTATTGCAGGGCACAAGAGGCATTTGTGCTGTTTTCCCAAAGGAAAAGCCCCATTTGGAGGCGGTTTCCAGCACTTTTGCTGCACTTGCACCATCCTCCAGCTCTGCTGTCGCTTCCATGGTTCCCCAGCTCACATAACTCTGCTGGTCAAAAAGTCACTCTGCCATCAGCAGCCCCAGGAGCAATTTACTCCCATTCAGGAGGAGCTCGTAGTAGTTACGACATCAAAGAGCTGTTGATAAGCAACTTCCACCCCACACACGAGCCCCAGCAGCGCGCTGAGTGATTGCACAGCCCCAGACGGAGCAGACGTGTTACACCACCCGAGAGGGAGCGGGTTTGGCTGGTGAGAGACAGGAGAGGCAGGGAGAAGGCTGGAGAACAAGGGTGGCAAGTCCCCGGGAGAGTTTCTCTCCCCTCCATCTGGCCACTTTTCACACTCCTCCGGCGCGTGGCTTCTGCCGTGCGCTGCCTGAGTTTACCTCTCCTAAACTTTTTGTTCTCTTCCCTGCCTCCTACAAAAAACAAACCCAAAACAAAACGAACAAAACCCCTGCCATTTTCTGCTTCCCTGCGACAAATGTCTCCTCTCGGCAAGGCCCCCGCTCCAGCCATCCTGGTGTGGGGAACTTGGGAAAGGGGTGTCACTCGGATCCAGCACCTCGTGCTGCATCTCCTCTTGTGGAGGGCAATCAGCCATTCACTGTGAAATTTAAATCTACTCGCACTCTTCTTGTCACCTGCAGAGCTGAGGCTGGTTTCCAGCTTCTCTGCCAAGTCCAGCCTTTCTTCCTGGGGTCAGCAGCTGGAAAATGCTGGGGCAGCTGGACCCAAAACTCTGCTGGAGCTGCAGGAGCCTTGGAATCTCATGGACCTTCAGTAGCCCCAAACTACTGACAGCAAATGACAATCCTCTCTTGCTGGAAAGACTCCTGGAGCACAGTGGATGCTCCTGACAGTTTTATTTGTCAAATGGAAATGCAATAATCTTTCAGCAGCAGAGTCCCTGTGCAGCCAGCGTGTGCATCGATTAATCCCTTTATGGCCCCGCGCTGTCAGGGACAGGCACAGACTCTGTAACTGCTGCAGGCACATGGCATTTGTCCTGCCTGCAAAACCTGCTGTTCCTCCTGCAAGAACAAGGAAAATGGCACCACGAGATCAGCTCTCCTAACTTATGGGCAGGAGGAAATTGCTGGCCCCAGGTCTTTCCTGTTGCCACCAATTATCGCAGGAACTCGGAGATGTGCAAGGACTGAACCCTCTCTGGTGTCTCTGTCCCTGCAGCTGCAGCTCATGGGGGTGCCCTGGCAAAAGAACAGATCATGCAGCACCCCAGCAGCATCACCTTTTGCTACGCTGCAGCCTAATTGGATGAGCAAGGCCATTTCTCCCTTACCTCTCAGGCTGCAGCCGTTGGCCGGGTCTATTTCTCTGCCATCTATTTTGAAAGCCCAGCGCCCCGGGACGTTTACGTTGGTTGTTTCCTCAATATTGACAATGTCTGGGGTTCTGGAGCCTGGCATGCTGAAGAAGTTGGTGAGATTTCCACCATTGAAGCCAGCCTAAATCAGAGAGAGAGCAAATTCCATCACCCTTCTTGGCAACAGGAAAGCGATGCTGCATTTCCTCACTTCTCTGTTCCGCCCTGACTGCATCCTCTTTAGTTTTAACAGCTCTTTCTGAAGATTTCTGTTTTCAGGTAGCCTAAATTTCCATTTTCAATGGGAATGAAAAGCTAAACAGGCCCTACAAGCAGAAGGGATGTGTACTCACAGATTTCTGCTTGTATACATACATATGTATGTACATAAAGCTCTAAGGGTGTGTGAATTGAGTGGCCAAAATCAAGCAGGGGAGATAAAGTCAGGAAGCAATGTGGGGATTCAGGATCCCTGCAGTCCCCTTCCTCAGGCAGAGGGGCTGGCTGTGGCACTGCTGCCACCACCAAATTTTGGAGGGCTCAGAAGTTCAGTGCAAGGCAATTTCTAGGGTTGCAGAGGGATTCAGCGGCCTGAGCAGGCATGGAAACCTTGGAAAAGCCACAGGCAGTCATCCAAGAGCTCAGCAGGGATGGGGATAGGGGGCAGGAGCCTCACCTGAGCCATCACCCCGCCGAGACCAGTGAGGGGGTCCCCTCCGCTGGCGGTGCCCGTGGTCCAGCTGATTTCGTGGTAGTTAAACAAGGCAAAGGACGAGACCCCGTCTGTGATCAGCACAGCCTGGAACGTGTTCACCTGTGGAAAACCACGGGCACACTCACAGGTGATTCTGCTTTTCTCCTGCCCCTCTGCCCCATTGATGTCTGGCCAGGGTGAGCCTCACAGTGAAGAGCAGAAGTGGAAGGAGACCCAAAGCACGTTTGTTCTTGCTGCTACAGCTCCAGCAGCTCCCATTCCTGCTCCTTCCTCCACCTGGGAGCATGTGAAGACCATCTCTGATCCAAGGGAACGCCAATAGAGGGCAGCATGAGAATAAACTCCGGGGGAAGGAGCAGCGGGCAGGATTTGGGTGGCTGTGATCTGTTATCTCCCATTACCCTGTCTTAGCTTCATTCCTGCTTTATCTTTCCCGTTCCCCTTCCACATTCATATCCTACAACGCTGCTGAGGGTGGATTACATCCAAGCCAGCCATGTATATCCTGCACTTTGCTGGCTGCCAAATCCCCTCCCTGCCTGCTAAATCCTCTGCTCCTGTTCTCCCTTTCACTTGAAATGACTCTGCATTTCCAGCCCCACAAACTCCAGGCACATTCCAGCCAGGATTCAGGTGGGAAGAGCCCATCTTCTCTTTCAGGGCTGTGCAAAAGGACAGAAGCAGCTCCTTCCCTTGAGATATCCCCTCTATCCCTGCAGATCCAGCAGCAGAGCTCATCACTGGGAGCTCACTCACTTCTCTCAGCTCCCTGCATTTTCCTGTCCTTCCCATCCCTGCCCTGGGACCATGCCATGAGAACAGCTCCCTTTGAGCAAGCAGGATTTTGGCAGGGCACAAAGTGTGGGCTGCCTCTCTTTTAATTAACCCAGAGCAACCCTCTGAGCCTGGCTCCCTGGTCGCTGCACCCCAGGGAGGAAACTGCAGCCACAGAAACAATTCCCAGGGGATTGGGAAAGCCCACGGATGGAACCAACTCCCACTGGGAAGCACCAGGGCTTATCCAGCCAGGAGCCCTGAGCTCTGCAAGCTGGCTGCTGGAGGAAGGGGAGGGCTGGGGGTCACTGTGCACCACGTTCCATCCCCTGGGAGCAAACCCACTGGCTCTGAGGATGCCTCGGAGGGGAGCCCAGGGCTGCTCTCGCTGCCTGCACGCCACAGGGGATGTCACTTCCAAGGAAAGGAGGCCCTGCCAGAACTCTCCAACACGGAGGCGAAGCAGCTCTGGGAGCTGTCAGGAGAGGGAGAGGTGTGGGCAGAGCTGTCTCCCAGCAGCTGCAAATGGCACAGTTCACACCAGGGCAAGCAGGGCAGGGAGCTGAAGCACAGCCACTTCCACTCCTCAGCCTTGCCCTGGGATTCTTCCTCCTGCTCGTGGTTTCCTCTTGCTCGCCTTTGCCAAGCCTTTCGCCGTGCTGGGAGATCACAAACATGTCACTTGTAACGGCAGTGGCACCTGGAGAGTGCCAGAACAGCTTTTCCACACAGGAACAAACCCTGCTCTGCTCAGGAGCCTCTGGGAGCGTGGCAGGAGATGAATCCTACACACCCAGCTCTCCTCATGGAGAACCCTTCCATCAACCCCCAAAATTCTCCTCTTTGGGCTCATGGCCATGGAGCACCCTCTCTGTCCAGCCAGGCCTTCAGAAAATGAAGCCATTTGCTCAGGTGACATCTCCAGGCAGCAACTGCAGCATCCCTGAGGCCACATTCCCAAGTTTTCTGCATTGCGATGAAATCGCTGCTTAAGTTGCATGGTGCTATTCCTCGTGCCAACCTCGAGCCCCGGCCGCTGCTGAGCAGGAAGGCTGCTCCACAGCAAAATAAATTGCATTGTGTTGCCAATGCAATTCTTCAGGCAATACACGAATCTCTATATTGCTTGCTGTCTGCAAATACATATATATATAAATATATATATGTGGGGTTTTTCTGCAAGTGCTGCCAGAACTGGCAAAAAATATGCATCAAATCTCAAGCTCCTCTAACAAATGGAAAAGAGCTGAACTGTTTATCCGAGCCAACTCCTCGAGACAGGAGAAGCTGGGTTTTGGCACTCACAGCACACAGGCTAATCCTGCACAATCCAGACAATAGCTGGGATCCCTCACTTGCTATTCAAGAATGGGTTGGATGAGGCTTGGGGCAGCCTGGTCTAGAGGAAGGTGTCCCTGCCCATGGCAGGGGGTGGGATGAGGTGATCTTTTCCAACCCAAACCGCTCTGATTCTATCTTCACCCCAAGCTCCAGCACAGGCCCTACCAGCAGCTCAGCACGGACCTCCTGGCATCAGCTGCACTCACAGCTCACAGATTCACCAGATATTTAAAAGCTGTCCGTGCCCTGACAAAGATCCCAGTGCCATCCCCCTCCTGTGAGATACAGCTCCCACATTTATGGCCATGTGACACGGCCAAGCCATTAGTGTGACTCTGAGCAGCGTGATCAATCTCCCATGCAGGCGGGGAGCTGCCATCAGAAACATCTGAATTTGTATGCAAGAAATGGATCACGATCAAGCCAAAACATCCTAATTGGTGTCAGAGCCTTGCTTAGATCCGACAAACACTGAGGAGGCGATGCTTTCCCTGGAGACCTTAAAGCAGGCAGCGAGGCTCCTGCAGGCTCCCAGGGGACAGAACGGAAGGACCGTGGAGCTCCTCTGCCCAGAAGGGAAGTGGGGAGCAGGAACACCGAGTGGCTCACTCAGTTTTCCCCACGGATGATGGGACAAGACACGAGACACAGCCCTGAGAAGCCGCTTACCGGCGTGGTGCTGCTTCCCCCGTAGAACGTCACCTCCTCCCAGGTGACGATGAAGACCCAGAGGGCAGAGAAGGAGGCCATGTCCCTGAAGTGCCGGCGGATGTCCCTGGAGGCCCTGCGGAGCAGCTCTGGCTCCGTGCTCTCCCTGTAGAAGATCTCCCCACGGATACCGTTGTGCACGTCGGCCCAGAAGGGCGCCAGGAAGGCGCGGCCGTCGGTCAGCGGAAAGGCCTCCGGCGTGAACTGGCTCACCAGGGCGTTGAAGGAGATCACCCCGTTGTTGTTGACCTGCGTGGAGACCCCCACTTCCCCTGAGCAAAGGTGGTTTAGCAGGATGAATCAGCACGGAGCTGCTGGTTTGTCAGGAAACACGGGGAGGGAGGATTTGGGTGGCTCGCTCAGCAAAGAACTCCGAATTGGGTCTACAGTTACTTGAACGGCTTCAAATATTTTGGGATCTCTCTGCAGTTCCTATCATCTAAGTTTCTCCCTGAGGCAGAGCAGCAAGAATGTTCTGAGCTCCCAAAAACGGCCACAGCTTTGGACAGATGCATTAAACCCAGCTTGCCTGGGCCCCCACAAAACTGTTGCCCCTTTTCCCCCCTGCAGGTCCTGCATGTTCTTGTTTCTTGTCACGGAGCAGGAATAATGTCCCTTGTGTCAAGCCCTTCGCTTTGCTGTGTCATTTAATCACCCACAAAGAAAATTTACTGCCTTTTAGATTCCTTTCCTATGAACATTATCCCATTAAATACACCTTTGACTTTCTTAATCATAAAACCTATCAGTTCATGAAATCTAGGAACTTGTCAGGTAGCTGCTAATAAATCTTCCAATTCCTGATGACAGGCAGAGCGTGTTTAAAATGCAGCCAATAATGGCAAGGAAAAGGATGAAGGGAAGATCTGCTTTCTCTACTTACATAAATACTTCTGTATGGGGCTCCAAAATAGATGAATGGCACAGAGATTTTGATTTCAGGTGAGCTCCCATCATCTACTTTGGGGGTTTTGGTGTCATTCTGCCAGAATGGATACAGGCTTGCCATGGTGTGAGCTGGAAAGAGAGGGAGAAGAGTCCTCAGCGCAGTGTCAGGACAGCCCTGATTTCAGAGAGGCCACAGAAAACAGCACCAAACCCCAA
The DNA here is from genome assembly GCA_013397315.1 of Donacobius atricapilla. Classification (NCBI taxonomy): domain Eukaryota; kingdom Metazoa; phylum Chordata; class Aves; order Passeriformes; family Mimidae; genus Donacobius; species Donacobius atricapilla. The sequence goes on from WBMY01013788.1 coordinate 226,187, forward strand.
CCTCAGCAGCCAAAGGGCGCTCGGAGCCAGGGCCGAGCTGCTGGCTGTGGGACTGGCTTTAGGACAGGCTCAGGAGAAAAAGCATCATCCGGGTTAGTCAGGGCACAGCAAAGCGACCACAAGATGCAGCCCAGCTGCGGTTTTTCCTCCCCCGGGACTGTGACCAGGCCAAACGCCCTAGGTCTTGGCTTCACACGAGGACAGCAGGACCCTGCCCTGCCCAGGGTGGGCAGGACTGGCCGTTCCACACGGTGAGGCGCTCAGGGCAGCAAGCAGCACCAATCCCAGCCCCCGGAGCCACGCTCCTGGCAGTGCCCACCTTCCTCCTGCCTAGTGCCCACCTTCCTCCTGCCTGTTCCTCCCCTGCCGGGGCTCCTGGCCCGGGCGACAGCCTCAGGGGTCACGACTGCTCCGACATTTCCCAGCAAAACGAAGTTTCCTGCTAAAAGGCACTGCCAGAGAACATAATTGTCTGTCCCAGAAGGACTTCAGAAGATGGTTTTGACACATTTCAGCCTGCTGCTTTTTTACCAGCCTGAAATCCATCAGCCTGGGGCACAAACAGCCACTTCAGGCCCTGGGGCCCACATCCCTTCCTGTCCCAGCCACCGCCACACTGCTGCTGTCATTTCACGTCCTGTTCCTCCAGTCAGCTTCTCACAGAGCAAAAGGGATGGTTTCTGGGTTTGCCTTCCCCTTCTCCCCTCTTTGATGTAGGAAAGGCTCACGACATTCAATCTGGGACGACAGAGCCCCCGGGCTTGGAACAATCCCGGCTCTGTTCACCTGGATTCGGGGCATGCTTTCATTTCCTGGGCACTGCCCTGAGCTCTTGGGGGGTCTCCAGCTGAGGTCAGGTTGCTCTGTGTTCCCATGGACAGGGAAGGGGCTCTCCTTGGTGCCCAGCTCTGAGGATACTCCGTGCTGGGCACTAAGGAGTCACTGAGTGACCCTTCACAGGCTCCAAATTGCCCTGGGAAAAGGGAGGTAAGGGGAAATCTGGCCTAACCCACTGGCACCGTGATTTTCTAAGACATTTGTGTGCCCTGAGTGCCCTGTTGGTCATAAAGGCAGGAGGCATTGATGGTGTCCAAGCCCTGTCCCCACAGACACATTCAAGGGGCTACAGCAAAGTTCCTCCTGCCAGGCAGGAAAAGAAATCATTTCACAGCTCTAACACACCTGATGAGTTACCACGGCCAAGGCACAGCTACAAGACATGGATTTTATTTCTTTTTCAAACGGGAGGCTCAGCAGACATTCCTCAATTCTTCTTTAGCTCTGCTAGGGTCACACTGCCATACCTGCTCAGCAGCCCTAACACAGGAATTTCCCAAGCTCCTGCTTCCTCTGGAATGCTCCAGGTGCACACACAGCCATATAAATTATAAACACAAGCATCCCTGAGGATTCTCAGTCCCTCTCACCCCATGGGAAGCACTCAGTTCACCCTGGTTGTTGTTTTTACTCCAGCCAAGCAGCTGGGGGTGTTTCCCAAGCCCTCTGGGGTCTCTGGGCACAGCCCAGCTGGGGAATCTTTTCCAGCTGGGAGATACTCACCTCGCTGCCATGCTGTTAGCACCAAAAGGGCCACCCAGGCTCCCAGAAATGCTCTCTTGTTCATCCTGCAGGAAGGAGACAAACCCAGCCATGCGTCACGTTGGTAGGAAAACACATCCTTGAGGTGATTCCCAAAGCTGCCTGACTGCCGCTGACACGTGGATGTTTCAGAGCTGGAGGTCCCTCACCTGCCAGGCAGCCCTGAAATGCCTGTCCCATGGATTGGTGTGAGAATTCCCTGGTGATAACAGCAAACCACTGCCAGAGGAAGCCCAGGAACACCTGGAAGAGCTCATTTCATGTCTGGAAGCTGTGAACAGCCACAGCTCTCCGTAGGCTCCTCATTCTCCTGAGCATTCGGGAGCAATTCTGATGTGTTCAGGGCAGGGATGGGCACTCCTGGCTGATCCCAGGGGGAGCAGCTCTGCTCCAGACAGCAGAGCTGTGATGTGCTCTCATGGGCCAGGGGCTTCACCTTCAGCTGATCCTCTGCCCTGGCTGCCACCACAGCCATCACTCAGGGGCTTGGATGAGTGTGGAAGGAGCACAAACATTTACACAGCTGGGAAGCTCCTTGTGCAGGAATCAATGAGACACAGAGAGAGCGCAGACACAAAATGAAAGCAAAATCCCGTGCCAGCTCTAATTCCTTCTGTGCCTAATGCAATTTGTTACTCGTTATTAATCCAATAGAAAATATTGCTCAAACACCTGCTTTGATTTCTTCGCCCGTCGATTGCGCTCGTTCCGCACGGGCACGGCTCAGGGAGAGCTCCCAGGAAGGTCTGGAGCTCTCCCAGAGCACTGGGAAGGGACGTGGGAGCTTCCCACACCAAGTGTGTGCTTTATGTACAGCCCAAGTGTCAGCAGCAGCCTCCCCACCTTCCCAGCCCTAAAAAATCTCCCTAAAAACCCAGCGCCGCTTTGTGCTCTCCCCACGGATCTGTTTTTATGGAAAATGTGGGTCAACAGATCCAACTCCTCCTAATGACACAGAGTACAGGATTACGGGGGGAACACCCCGACATTTAACCCACATCACTCCCACTCGACTCCCATTACTTGGGAAGTTTGGAAGGGGGAAGGAAAGTTCTTTGCTCACATCAACGTCAGCGTGAAACTGCATTCTCCACGGGGAAAAGTTCATTCCACTAAGGAAAAGTTTTAGCACATTCCCTGTCTTGGAAAGGTGAAAGGAGAGTGACAGAAATTTATACAGATTGTAAATCGGGGTCTCATTAGCAGAGACCAGCAGAGAGGGACCAGTGGGGGCTGTGGCAGTGCGAGGACAAGAGCGAAACAGGACAGACAGCAAGGGACACGTTATTGAACACATCCCATCCAAAACTACAACTTTTTAGGTATGGAAAAAAAAAAAATTACCAACCTGTTTCATAGGCTAGAGGAGCAATCAGGTCTGAAATTTTAGACCAGTCTTGGTAGAGCAGGGCGAAATCCTATGTCAATGGAGAATGCATGCCCGTCCTCCCGTGCCAATTATTGCTGATGACTGAAACGATGGCTCAGTCCTTCGCTCTCCAACTTGAAAACTCCGTTTTCCTCGATGCTCTTCCAGGGCTGGAGCAGTGTTGAGTTGCAATCACAACTGTTGTTCCTCTATTGATAACCAGCAGGCTAATCTGGAGATCAGATTCTGGCCTGGAGAGGGAGAGGAGCCTCTTTCTTCCCCAAAAGCTCACCCCCTTCAGGTGGATTCAGATGGAAATGCCAGAGAGACAGAACTGGGCTCGCAGCTCTGCTGCTCAGGGAACAGAAAACCCAACCCTCAGAAGAACTGAGCCCCTTCCTCCTTTGTGTCAAGGGGGAAAAAAAAAAAGCCCATCTATATAAAGTTACAGGATTAGCATTAAACAGCACAAGGCTTAAAGCGCCGTTCAGAGGCACTGCCCTGAAGTTTCAATGGAGTTGCTTTGCCATCCAAGTCCTGCTTTTACAGGTGGAAAAGGAAAAACTCACCCAGTCCAGCCCAGAGGAGGTTTCCTTGCTGTTCCCATTTCCACCCTCTCTGGAAGGACTGGTGGGGAGCATCACTGGGGCACTGCTGTGAGCGTTATTATCATTTTCATATCATATAATTTTGTACAATTGCAGTTTCCACAGGGATTTTTTCCTGCCTCTGGCATCTGGGCTGACCACAGTTCTACATTTGAGTCCAATCTATACCCCAAAAAAGATTTCAGCTGCTTTGAGTTGGTTCATGTCCATGTTGGATGAGAGGGAGAGCTGGAAGAGCAGCCGAGGGCTGAAGGATCCACCAGCAGAGCCATGCCAGAGCTGATTTTTCAGCCTGTGGCAAGGCTCAGGTCAGACAGGCACTGCTCCAACCCCAGAGTGGGAAAACCGCCTGATCTTGGCTGTTATCCCCTCTGATATTTTGGGCGGGGGACTTTTATTCCCTATTTTCCCTGTTAGGAGGTCTTAATTCCTCTTGTCCTCGCCATCCTTTGTCAGGAACAGAGGAGAGACAGGAATGCCAAGAGCTAACAGGCAGCCCAGACTTTTTTCCCTGGGTACCCCTGGCAGTGTGTTCAGCAAGTTTCCCCCAAAAAGCTGTCTCTTAACTCAGCAGTCTCTTTTAGTGCATCAGGGCACCAGGCAGCTCGCTGCCTCCAGAGCAAATCCCAGAATTTGCTTTCCCTCCATCCTCCAAGCATGGCCTTGCTAGCAGGAATCTTTCATTTTTAAATTTATTTTTTACCCTTTTCTAAGCCAACAGCTATTTTAGGAGGGCAGGGGGATATCAGCACTGAGTGATATTCCAGGGGCAGATTACTTCCAGCCTGTATCCCAGTTCTTCCCTTCCCTCCCATACATTTTAAACACAACCAGCTCCAGGAAAATCAATTGACTCTCCTCATTCTGTTTTGTAACACAGAGAAAACTGGCGAAAATAGGATTCCCTCCGCTCCTTTGTCAGTTTAATATTCTGGTCCTGTTTGTCCTGGGCAAGTGAACACTGATGAAGTTTGATTAGGTCTCACTGTCTCTTCGGGGAAGACTTTGTCTTCCAGCCTCTCTTCTTTTGGCAGGGGATGTTCCCATCATGCAGTGCTGAACACATCGGAGCTGAACAACCAAACACTTTTTCTTGTTCTTAATTCTTCCAGCAGGAAACTTCCTCCATGCCTTACCTCAAGGGAAAACAAGCATCCAGAGGTGCCACAAGGGTTTTTGTGGCTGCTTGGCCTTGGCACAGCAGCCACAGGCAGTGCCTGGTCTCGTGCCCATCTCAAGGACCTGGCACAGCCCATGGAAGATGCCCTGGCAATGGATTTGCTCAGGAGCTGTTTCCCATCCAGAGGGGCATCTCTCTCCTCCTGCCGCCCTCAGGGTCCTTCGGGGCAGGCAATGAGGGTGAAATTTGTTTTAACCCCAAGGGCAGTCCCTGTGAGGAAAGAGAGAGTGAGCTCGAGCTTCATTCCTCACCTGGAAGTGGGGATGAGTGCCAGTCATGGGGAAATACAGCCCAGAAGAGGAACAGATCTTCCAGCTCTGTGACTTCTCCTTTTGACAGGAGGCACCTTGCACCAAGCTCACGGACAGACAACAAAACCATCAGCAGGAAAAAATTCCTGGCGGTTTTCACTCACACCTTTGGGGTTACAACACGGAACATTTTTGCTTCAGGGGACACAAAAGTGCAAAGCTCAGGACACTGGGGGCTTTTGTGTAAAAACTTACATAAGTTTATTGAACTGATCCAAACCAATGACCTATTTTGGCCTGAATTCCACCGCTACGTCCGCGAGCAAACCAAAGGCAAATTGTGGGAGCGGGAGGCGTATCCCCAGGGAGAGAACCCAGAATAAAAAACCAGATGCACTTACAGTTCTTCTTCTTTGAAATTACATATGGATGCAACATTAACAGGGAGCAAGAATAGATCTTCATGTTTGAATTATATCTGAAGTTTCCAGGAACAGCAGAAAAGCAATCACAGAGGCGAAGGCCCGAGATGGCTGAAGCCCCTCTAACGTTGCTCTGGGGAAGGCGTCTCTCTCCTGCCTACAAAAGTGCCACATAAAAACGAGGGAGGCACAGCTGCCAGGAATACAGATTTTAGCCTCTGGGCTGCTTCTAGCACCTCGTTTGCATTCTCCAATCTTTCACACGAACAGAACCTACAGAATCTCACAGAGGAGCGAGGAGGCAGAGCCGCCGCGGCGCCTCCGTCGGATTCCAGACCCGAGGAGGAGAGGGCACAGGGAGAGCCTGTCCCCAGCAGCACTTCCTCCAAGCCACCACGGCTCACACCTGCCACCAGCACGCCTGCAGCTCCCAAAAAAACGAGGTTACAAATCCCAGCCAGGGAGCAGAGGACAGCCAGCACCCCGTGCATATTCATAGCAGCGCCCGCTAGGCGATCCGCCCCGAACATCTGCCCGAAAACGTGGATATCCTACAGGAACAGATCCAAAACCGCAAGAGCACAGCGTCGAGCTGGGCACACGGAGCCGTGGGACACTTTGGTATGTAGCTGTCACCCAACTCCTCGTGGAGCAGGTGCTCACGCAAGCCAGAGAAGCTTGCAAATCTATTTTGTTTTCTCAAGGGGACGTGACAGACCCGGGGCCTTTAGCTGAAACGGGCGCATGCTGGCAGCACCTGGACACGGCAGAGTGTTTAAATCAAACCTCCTGCCACATCTGCACCCTCCCTCAGCACCCCAGAACCTTCTCCCCTCTCCCCAAGACACGGGCCCCTGTTGGGTGGCACACACACAAGCCCCTTCCCCAGAGGGTTATCAGGATTTGGGTATTTTGCCACATCCTCGTGTGCCATTTGGTCCCGCTTCCCATAGCTCATCATCTGCACAAATAAACTCTCCCTGGGTTTTGGGGCTGAGCCCTTCTCCTTGCAAAGCCAACCAAGATTTTTGGTTTCTACCCCACGACTGCTCCACTGTCTGCACACAAGGTGAATGCCTCAAGAAAAAACCTTCCCCTGGAGAAGTGGCAGGGTGGTGATTTCGTACCTAAACAGACCAGGGGAGCAGGTTTGGGTGTCAGCACCAAATCCCCAGCACCTGCTAACCTTCTGTGTTCTCTTTTTCCACCTTCCAGTTCCCACCAGGTCTGTCACGACTAAAATCAGGATTTACTGCCAGTTCTGAGCTGGTGACAGCACCGATGGACACCATCCATGGACAGCCCAATTTTTAGAGGGCAAACAAACTTAAAAGCACGTACTTGGCTCTTCTTTATCGTCCCATTCCAGACTTTAATGGCCTTTGTTTATTCCCTTCTCTGAAACCCAGACACTTAATTGTGCTGAGGAAGTTGGTCAGGAGTTACAGCATCTCATTAATAGCAGGTACAATGCCATAAATACACCCACAGAGGCAATTACTGCTCTGGAGAATTAGGTCAGAGATACTTTTGCATCCCCATAGGTCACTTGCCTTGGACTCTGCAGCCACTCAGGGATAACCTACTTACACTGGAGGTCAAGGGCTGAAATAGGCTTCTAATATTAAACAACCATATCTTCATAAAACTTTGCTTTATAACAAAATATCTTATTAACCACAACTTTTCCTATGGGTAGGTATGTATATATCATACAGAAGTGTTGGCTTAAGGGTTCTGCTAACAGGCAGCAAATTATTTTTGCTGCCCAAACGGAAAATACATCTTCAGTAAAGCTCTAGCTTATAAAAGCATCATTTTATGTTACACTGCCAGTATCTCCCTGCTGTTTAGTTTAAAGGTACCACGGATCTATGGAAAATCTATGCTACCTATGGAAAATCTCATTCCCTTCCCTATTGCTCATCTCAATGGGGCCAAGAAATTGCTATTTTTGGCAGGGGCATGAGGCACAAATTAGTAACTTGTTTTAAATCCTCCCGTTTTAACCCTTGCTTTGGATAAGGAACTAATCCCCTCTGAACAATCCCCACATCCTAAACCTGAAGACTATGAGATAATAAAACTTCCTCCCCTCCCCACTGATCCCACCCCACAATCCAGGTAAAACGTGAAGAGAAATACACAACTCCAAGAATACCAAAGGAGCTCGGTGATGTGGGCAAAAGCATCCTGGGCAAGAAAGTGCACGTGGGGATAAAAGGGAGCATTTCAAAATGAAGGTCAGGAGTTCATGTGTAACTAGAGCCCTCGCTGCACAGCTCCAAAGACTGCTCTGCAGCTGCTTGGAACCAGGAAATCGGGAAAGTCTTGAACCTGGAGCAGGGAAGACACAGGAAAGCGAAACGAGAGAGAGAGGGAGGAAGGAGGATCTCACAGACCAGGCAGGGGGATCTGCTCTGCAGGAGGAAACGGGGACTACGTGAAGCAGCAGCACGCGATGCCTACCAGGGGCGCGTGGGGGAAGCCAAGAGACTGAAACCTGCTGAACACCCAAGGTGAGTCCAGCTGCTTTGTTCCTCCACTTCCAGAGGCTGATCCGAGCCAGCACATCCTCCGAGTTCGGACCCTACGCAGGGAGCCCCGGCCAGGGGCCCCGGGGAAAGTGCTAGGTTTGAACTGGTGCAACAGCAACGAACACAAACTTCAACTTGACTCTTCCTCTCTCCCAGGAGAGGAATTTTAGCCATTCCACTTGCAGCACCCACTGGTACAAGGTGAAGTGCACGGAGGGTTTCTCCAGCATCAGGATGGGACAACGGCCAACGGGGGAAGCTGCTCTTCAACCCCTTGTTGACCTGTTCCTCTAAAAGCCCTTCCAACACAGCGCTCATCCACCACGTCCCAAAATTCACTTTCCAACACACCTTTATCCCCACAGGCTGCAAGGCACCGTGTGAGATGGGTACAGCAGCCAAAACCTCTTTTTTTTTTTCCCCCAAAAAATCAGGTGGATGTAGAGCGTGCACTTTGGAAAGAAAGTTTCTTTCTGGGAAGTTCTTTTTCTTCCCCCCATTTTGTGCACTCACAGAAAGCAAACCAGTGGAGTGAAGTGGATGCACTAAAGTACCTGAGCTCTGAATCAAGCAGAATACTGATGGAGATCTTCCCTGTGAACTCGAGCACAACAAAAGGTTGAGACAGCACCAAGCTGCAAGAAAATACTACAGCAAGCTCGAGCCACAGTTGGATAGCTAGGCCAAAGGGAGCTCTGGTGGAGCAAAACACCAAAAAATTTAGGAAAAGAAAACAACAGGTCAAATTCTGCACCGAGCTGTCTCCTCCCTTATGGACCCTGGCACTCTTTAGCTTGAACAACTGACCATTCATGCCAAATCACGAGTATACCGGAGCATCAAAGGAAACATCAAGGTATTGCCCACACTGAAACACACATCCTGAAGTCAATTGTCACCTCAAGGTCACCTGCAGTGGATGGTGGGCATGGTTCTCAGATCAGGGCACTTCCTCCGGGCTAAGAAATTACCTGCTACAGAAACACAACCAAACCTCAACCAACCAACCGAAATAAAAACCTGGCAAAAAACTCCTCAACGCATGTGTGTGGGTGTGTGGGGGCGTGTGGGTGTGGGCAAAAAGGCTATTTCATTCTGGGCTCCACGTAGATTTTATCCCCATCCCGGATGCCGTAGGAATGCAGCGCCCGCGAGCTGTATTTCATCTCCTCGGGACCAAAAGGAGCCTCCTGGTCCAAGTAGAAGAGCAGCATGTTGCTTGTTGACAGCTGCACCACAGTTTTTAAGTGCTTCTTCAGCTCTGCCACAGTCTGGTCGAGGCGGATGGACATCTCCTCCACCTTGTCCTGGAAGTGAACCTCCACCTTGGCGCTGCTCTGAGGCCGCAGGTCCACCACTGCCAAGGGCTCCAGCTTCCCGTACTTGGTCACCAGCTCGTGGTACCTGGACAATTCAACAAGTTCAGAGTTACGGTGCAGCCGAATGCACATTTCCCAGCTCAGGGTGTTCCCCACAGGAGACAACATTGATTCCAGCTGATGGTCTGAAGCCCCAGAAAGCCCAGGCACTCCGGTCATTTTGTCCCACAGGCCCCAGGCTGCACCGCAGCACTGACATGAGCTCAGCGTCCCGCTAGGGAGGAGTATCTTGCTGAGGGACGTGAAGTTACCACCAGCCTGAGATGTTTGAGCTGACTGGTCTCAAAACAGCTTCCTGACAAAATGAGCAGCACAGTTTGGGCTCCTACAGTTTCAGAAATCCTAGCCGTGGCTGCGGTGGGATTTGGAAGAAAGAGAGGAGGCTGTGCTCACCACTCTGTGCCTCCTGCTCCAGTGAAAACACTTCACTGTAGAGTGCCAGAACCAAGCCAGTGCTCACAGAAAGGACACAGCCTTCTGTTTAGATTCCCAGTACCTGTGGCCTCATGACTTAACTGATCATCAGACAGAACCTCTGTTTTCCAAAAGGCCAGCTAGGTCCCAAATGTTACACTCCACTGAGCACAGGATCATCAAGATCACCAAAGCAAGGTGAGCTGCAGCACAGTTTGGGAGCTGATAACGAACAGGGCACTTCTTGCCAGCTGATCCCTCACACCTGCTCTTAAACAAGATGGGGATTTTACTCGCAGAGGCACACACTCCACTGTCACCTTGTCCTTGCAGACAAGTTCTCTGAGTGCTCTTCCCAAGGTCCCTGCAATGGAAAGTCTGTGTCACCCCCGCGCCCCTGGTATCGCTCCCATCGGGCCAGGCTGGATCTCCCTGCCTGGCTGGGAAAGAGGAGGAATGGCAGCACAAAACACAATGGGACTGCGATGACAAAGGCTGAGAGCTGCCGAGGACAGGTAACGTTTCAGAGCCCCTGCACAGACAGCGCTTTGTGCTCCCGATCCCGGGCGGAGCTGAGTGGCACAGCCCCCGGAGCAGCGATGGGATCTGGCAGCCCGGGTGGCCCCAGGGAGCCCTGCCGGAGGCAGGAATGTTCCTGGAGAACAGCAGCCCCTCTGTGTGCTGGGCACTGAGGTAAGGGCCGCAAGGCACTAGGATTTCCCCAGTCCCACCGACACAACCAGAGCGTCCAAAGGCGGGATGGTGCCCTGCTCTCGCAGGCACCGCGGCGGTAGGGGCAGCCCCATTTATCTGGGAAAGCCAGCGGTGCTGAGAGAAAACAACACTCCCCACGTTTAACCCACCTGCAGGCAGAACAAATGGAGCCAACGTGTCAGCACTGGGGAGGGCTTCTCTTTCTCTGGAGGGATTTGCCAGCAGCAACATCTGATGGAAAAGAGGGAGAGAGGAACCCCCCTCTTGCTGCTCCAAACCCTCAGCCCTTTCTGGGACACCCCTTTAATTCTCAGCATCTCTGCTGCTGCAGACCAGCCACAACTTCTGGGCCAGCCACAATGATTGTCATGATTCATGCACTAAGAGTGAACTGGGCTGATGGTGGGGGGAGGACCAAAAGGGGGACAAATTTCAGACAAGCTGAGAGAGAGAACCACCATGGGAGAGCCACAATTATCCAAATATGTGCTGTAAATATGTGGTGGGTCAAGCTGTCTGAAATCTTCTTGTGCTGAGGAAAGGCAGAATGAGCTCTGCAGCCTGCTCCTTAGTATGTGAGCTGCAAAGAAAGTGGGCAGTGTGAGTGACGGGCTGCCCTCAAATCAATCAGGACCAAGGCAGAATGGTACACGGATGTTTTGGACCCCAATAATAGGCACCCTGGAGACTTTTCTAATCAGCCTCTGCAGCCTGGCAGACGCAGAGGCTGCTGAAGACCTGAGCCTGGCTGAAAGTGTCTGTGATACTCTGCAGATGAACAGTGGAGCAGACAAGCAGAGGGCTCATTAAAACCCCCAGACACGAGGACGTCACTCCACAAGACAGCCAGTATTGGATTGTGCACCCAGCACTCCCTACAGCCACGACATCCACAGAGATAAACTGTTCTTCCATTTCCCTGCCTGCCTGATCCCTTCCAGCTGCAGACAGCAGTGCAGCAGGCAGGGGGGCTCTGGTGACAGAGCTTATCACAGGCTGCACCTTGCCAGTCTGGAGGGGGGAAGCTGTCCTCTGCTCCCACGGGGAAGTTTTCTGTGCTCAAGTTGTTCTCCCTCTGCTCGAGGCAGCGCTGCAATGCAGATGTCAGACCCCAGCCACAACATCTGTGTCCTGATTAGTTTCTAATTACAAACCACTTCTGGAGCCACCACACCAGATTTGGGAGAGAGGAAGGGGAAGCTTTAGCGACAAACAGACACAAAATCCCTCTGCAAGGAATGCCAGGTCTCCCTTGGGACAAGGGCTGCTGGCTGTGGGTGCAGGGACTGAAACCCAGCACTGGCGACACTCTCAGCCATCTGCAGCCTCACTAGAAAAGAGTCTGCAGCGGCACCCAGCCCCTCCAGGACACAACAACCCTCTCTGGTAGCTGCAGAAGTCTCTTGGAAACGCTGCACAGATGAAGGGATTTGGACAAAGAGGCCATTGACCATGAAAAGGCAGTACCAGCGTTTAAAGGCTAAGAAATCTAAGGGGGAGGTAATTTTTCTAGCATAAAGCTGGCATGTTGGTCAAAATCAGCCGGGTTTTCTTGGATGGGTGAGATGTCAGTAATCTTATATGTGAGATCCCACCTGCAAACCCATCCCAGTGGTGTGTGGCGATGTGTAACACACAGCCTGTTCCCAAACCCCATGTCCTAGGCAGCATGAGTGCCTAAAGCTCTACCCCACTGTGTCCTACCCAGCAATGTATGGATCACTGACATTCTGTCACCACCAAACACAAGAAATATGAAAAGTTATGGAAATTAATCCCTTTTGGGAGCAGCACTGTGAGCTCACAGTCCCAGTCTCCCCTTGCCCTTCCTCCCCTGCATTCTCTCTGCTGTTATCCCTTCCAAGATTTCCTTCAATTTTTACACTCCAAGGCCCTCTAAAATTACAAGTCAGGACTTGTCCTCAGAAAAAGGACCAGCTGTCTTGTCTCCCTGACTGCATGAGTGCCCTCTGCCTCCGAACTGCCCCCAGCATGCTTTTAACAAATATTCTAATCACTGACCCTATTAATGTTCACACAAAATGCCGTGCCCTCATTCCCCAGCCTTCCCTTACTGGATTGGCAAGTCACATATTCAGTGCTTTAGAAAAACAAGAGGCATTTTAGCTGAGAGTTAAGCAGAGGAAAACACTGAACAGACTCCATTTGCACCTCTATCATCCACGCCAGGCCGTACCTGTGACCTTCAGTGTGTTCCCACCTCTGTCTCTGTGCCCTCAGAGTCACACACACACTCCTGTCCTACCTCTTTTCTGTAAAAAAAGGATGAAAAGCTTTGCTGTCCAAAAGGGTTGAGGGGAGAAGGCAGGTAAAGGCAGTGGCCTGATGCTCCATGATCCCTCCTCAGCCCATTAGAAGCAGTAAGTGGATGCTGGCACAAAAAAGGTACAGACTGAACAGCATCTGTCCAAGTTCATTAGTTTACCAAGATGAACGGATCATTGGATGCACTTTTTTGGCAAAGAAAACCCATCAGACTTGTGATTTGCGGGCCTGAAAGTGAGGGGACAGCTTCCCCTTGCCAGCCACATCCCACACACCAGATGGTCCAGAGGATTAGATGCCCTGGCCTGGCAGTGGAGAGCACGATGTGCCCTGGGCACGAGCGTCCTTTGGGCACTCCCAGACACAGGTGGGTTATGCAGGGAGCCGTGGAAGAGGCCAGGAAACAACGAAGGTCACGAACTGAACAGTCCTGTTGTTTAATGGCACTTGACACAGGCACTTTTAAGACCAAATCTGACCCTACAAATCATCAGACAACAATAATGTAACAATTTCAGCCCAAAGAGACGGAAGGAGCCGAGGCTGGAGGAAGGTGAGGGAAGTCTTTTTCACGGAGCAGCTGGCACATATTCCCCATCACCTGGCCAGTCACCACCCCTCTGGCCCTGCTCTCCATTGCAGGACAGAGAATTCCTACCTGCAAGGGACCTCCTCCTCGGGGAACTCCATGTAGTAGCGGATGAAGAAGCGCTCCGAGTCCTCGCGCTCGCCGTCGGCCACGATGCTGCCGTTGAGCTTGGTGATGGATGGCAACCTGCAGGCACACACCCAGAGCCACGGTCAGCCAGGAGGGGAGCCCACACAGGCTCACCAACGAGGCAGCCACATCTAAAGTGCCTCGGCTTTAACACCACGAGAATTCCTGCCAGGAAGGACCCAAATCCTTCTGAGAGAGAGGGAAAGTTCCACGTTCTCAAGAACATTCAAAATCTCACATTTTCGTTTCACCTCATATTTGCACCACACGTGCACAGATTTGTAGGAGACTCACAAAATCCCCTGATTTAACATTTTCACTTCTCTGACTTTTCCACAAAACAAGCTCCAATCTTTCTGCATTCACACGGAATTTCATTTCTTGCCAGCCTCTTCCAAGGATTACCTACTCCCACCCCTTCCTTGCCTTGTCACGTTTCTGCTGAGCAGAACAAACCAACAGACCTGGCTATTAGCAGCTTCCTGCGTTCCTCGGTGGTGTAAGACTGCAGCAGAGGAATTCCCAGCAATTTCACTTCCTCGAGCTTGGGGAAAGAATTTAACTTGTCAATGTCTTCCCAGCAATGCAGACCTGCTCAGGAGGAAAGATTTGTGTTAACAAACACAGAAAACACATCATGGATCCAACATAATCAGACACAGCCAAAGAACATATGTGACAGGAGAGCGTCACTGCTGCTCCTTTGAGAAGCTGGCTTTTTGCTCACGATGTGCCGCTAAAAAGATCGACATTTGCTTACAAGACAGAGGAGCTGAAATCCTCTTGTGCTGTTTCCAGGACTAGAAGGATGCTCTCCATGGCTTTTTTATGGACCACTCAGCCTCTGGCCTCACTGCTGGCGACTGACCAGCATCAGTGATGTTGTGTCTATAAAGGGAGGCTGCCTTCAGAGTGTTAAAAGTCACCAGCACTTCTCTCACTCCAGGCATCACTACACGGCCATCAAATGGCTGTACCTCACATACACAACCACCTTGGGTCCCATTCCTGCTCACAACCCTGTGGTGGAACAGTCCCAGAAGCCATCCAGCCATTTAATGAAAAAGGTTTTAACTCTTTTTCAGCCCCCTCAAGACCTGACATTTGGGATAACAAAGCAAGCAGGGAGGGCAAAATAAAACAAAGCTGAGGATTGAGCACAGCAAAGCCGTGATTGTGTGGTGAGATCAACACAACTCATCTTGGAGACTTTGCCTGCCAGAACTTCAGAGTGCAGCAGCTCTCTCTAAAACCCCCAAAAAGTTTTAACAAGCTCCTTGGGATTCCTATTTGACTTTCAGCTCCCAAAACATCAAAATGCAACACAGAGCCCAGAGTTCTTAAGCACCTGGCATCAAAACTGCCAAACTACTTACCAGAGGAGCACTTGTTCCTCGGTGAAACAGTGCTTTCAAATGCAGCTTAACAGGCTTTTCCTCCTCTAGTTAAGCTTTTATTACAGGGATTCCTTGATGCTTACATTGTAGGGCATGTTAATGAAGTCCCTTCTACCTGCCTGGCACTTCAGCAGCACTTGCACAGCATATAAAGCTGTAAAGAACAAAAGCTGCTGGTGCATGCAGCACTCCCGCAGATGAATTTCTGGTGGATGTGTCACACACAAACACGTCACAGCCCCCAGGAGCTGCCCTGCAGCTCCTTTTCTCCCAGCACAGGGCGCTCTCCCCAACATTCCAACTGCTCATTCTCTTTCTGGAGCGTTGGCTGAAAATTCTCTGGGGCCGGAGTGTACAGGCAGCTTCCAGCACCTCTTGTGAGGCTGTAATGACTGAGCAGAGATGACAGACAGCTTCTGCTGGGCGATGCTTGATCCACACTGCATACCTGCACGTCCTCATTTTACCCGAGTTAAAGCAGGGAATAAAGGGAAAATGGGATCCTTTCATCCCCTCCACTGCCAGACATTTATTTATCCTTCCCCAGCCAGGAGTACCTGAGACAGGGATGGGAAACAGAGGGAAACTGCCAACATAAAAAACCTTTCCAGCTCATTTTGACTAACTGGCCCACACTGCTCTGACTCATCTTTTGATAATGACTGACTACCCAAAGCAGCAGGAAAATCCCACAGATGGGCAAGTTCATTGCTTGTCATCTGCACAGGAGGAGAGACTCTGATCAACCAACAAAGCCCAGCCCAGCTCCCAGGCTCTCACCTGACTTGTGCAAGTTGATGGATCTTAGGTTGGGGAAGAGCCTTGCCAGGGAATCTTCTGACTCCTCAATGGTGGTGAGGTTGTTGTTAGCCAGGATAAGTGTGTCCAGTGACGGAAACATAATTCCCAACTTTCGAATTTCAGTCCAGTCTTGAAGATTATTGTCAGTTATGTGGAGTAGCTTGAGAGACTGACAGCAAACTGGAGAACAAGACACTGTTTCGTAGTCATTAAGGCACAGGAAGAGCTCCTCCAAGCTGCACAGGGCACAAAGGATCATGTCATCAATTTTATGTGATTTTAACACAACTTTCTGTAGCAGCTCTGAGAACCTTGGTGCAGAGAAGGCCTTTGAGCACTCCACATAGAGTGTTTCAACTACATCTCTGCTCCCATCCATATCTTCAGAGATAAAGAACCCTTTTAATTGTTCCCTGAGTCTCTCCCAGCATTGTGTAACAGATTAGTTGGGGTTGTCTTCCACATCTGTGCCCAACAAGTCACTAACCCAGCTCCAGCGGTGACTGGGACCTGCTCCCAGTGTTCCCAACTTCATTTAAAATGGGGTTTTGATACAACACTGATGATGATCTTTCCCCCCACATCACTGCCAAAAATTTGCATTAAAGAAAGAACAGATCCCATGAAAGAAAGAGCTGGTCCCACAATGTTTTCAGACAACTGAACTCTCACAATCCCAGAGAAGTGTAGGTTGGCCAAGCAGGACATTCTGCTGTCATCATCTCTGCTTACAAAGCCACACAAAGAGGGATCTGTCATCAAAAATAAGCCACTGAGGATATCCACGGGAGCAGAATGCCAAGGTGGGCCGTGACCAAACCACAGAAATCAACACCTTAGCAGAGAAAAGTAGGATGAAATATTCCTTGACAAGTGGCCAGACCCTCAGAGGTACCTCCCATTTAACAGGTATGGCCTGCACCATTCACTGCACGGTGACTCAGAGAGAAGCGTGACCCACCCACATTTCTGGGGTCATTATCCATCTCTGGTATTTAGGTTTGGAGGAGGAGAAGGCCTGTTCTGGGCTTTGCAGCACCACCCCAGTTTGCTTTTCAGGACAATGCAAAGCGCTCACCTGGCGTTCCCAAACTCCCAAAGGAAAATATCCCTTTTTCTCTGCTGACGTTTGCATCCTCAGAGCCTCCTCACCCCTCACCAGAGGACTCCATAACCCAGCCCTGACCTGAGTGCAGCGAACCTCCAGATCCCCAGGCTTACTCTGGTAACTCCTGCAGGATGGTGTGCACTGTTTCCCAGGAAGCTTTGCTGTTGTTGAGCACAAGTTTGCGGACGCCAGCGAAAGACCCAGCGCAACTTCTCTCTAAAACGGACAAACTGAGAGGGTTGGAACTCAGGTTTAGAAACTCCAGGTGGGGGACGTTGGACACAATTTTACTGACCTGAGTGGGGAGGGAAGAAAAAAAAAATAGAAAGAAAGAAATGTGTATCAGGCAGTAATCGGACCTGTGGCAATAATATCCCACCTCCTAAAAGGGGCCCTGTGGAATCATCACAAAGCAATGGTGGGGAAAAGCATGGGGATATCTACCTGTAATTCATACTCCAGTCATTCCTGATCTAGATGGATTGGTTAATTGCTCATTCTCCTCAAGAGTTCATTTAATTACACTCTAGGAGCAGCTTGATAAGAGAAAGGCAGTCCCTTGGGAGAGGTCATAAAATCCACCTCAAGCCCAAGGCTGAGCAGCCACGCGTTCCAGGAGCCAGCCCTGCTCACAGGGGGCCATGGGCTCTTCTCCTGCCTCCATGGCCAGCCCTGAGCGCTGATCCAGCTGCCCACTGCTCCCCGCAGAGCTCAGCCAATCCCTAACTCCCTCCTTGACTGGGGAACTGAGTGGGGAGCAGCTTCCAACACCAGCGGGCATCAGTGCAGAAAACAATTCTGAGCCGGAGAACGCCTGGCTGGAGAGCTCCACTCCACAAAGCTTTGGGATGGGCAGAGGTGGGCAGACCGTGGCACACAGAGGTCAATCCATGGCCCCGTTGTTAGCAAAAGGTGATTGTCTCATGAATTCAAGTGTGGCAAACTTGAGGTAATGAGCCTGCTTCACTTCACGCCTCCCCTCAGGTGATGTCATGGTTTGGGTGCTACACCTCAGGAATTAAGTAGGCAAACTGGATGACATCAGTCCAGCAAAAACACAGGATTTGGGGAAAAATGGCTTATGATGGATGATTGGAAGACAGGTGTTTTATCAGCATTATACTAAAATAAAGAAAGGAGGCATTAAAGTTCTTAGTGGGTATAAAAAGCTGTTGTATAAGGAACAATGATGATGCTCCTCCTGCCTGCTGAGAACAGGGCACGCAGAAATTGGCTGAAATTGCAGCACAGGAGACTTAAATTACACAGTTTAGCCTATGAGGTTATTAGCTAAGCATGGGAACAGGCTACCCAGCAGCGATCTGGAATCCCCAGCACGGGCAGGCTTTAGGGGTGGGGAGATATTTATCTGGTGTGGATGGGCTGTGAAAACTTAATCCTGTCTCAGAGGAAGGGGCCAGCACACACAGAAGCCTTTCAGCTCCAGGGCAGCCTGAAGAGACTGAACACGGAGCAGGGTGTGAGATGTGCAGCTTGTGAGTGACCAGTGTGTGACCAGAGATGAGGTCAGCCCCACTGAGCTGGGACACTGCAAACACTGCATTCCCTCCCTGCCTGAAGACATGAGAACCTGATGGCACAAAATCCCAAGACATCCTGGTTTCTTCCACATATTTCCAACAATAAACACTAACATAAAAGGAGAGCATAATCCAGTGAGGAACTTAATGACACTTGAATGGATTGAGATTGTTTCACTCCTGTTACATTGCATTTATTGAGCGTTATTTCATCCAAGCACTTCAAAGGATTTTACAACAGCATTTAGCATTAATTAATGAGGCTGCAGAAATACCCTTTGTGGTAAATATTATTAAATCTGTTCTGCAGATAAGGCAACAAATGTGGAGAGGGAATAAATACCTTACCCACCTTCACAGTGGCAAAGCTGGGAATCAACTGCCAGCCACTCTGTTGAAAACTAAACTGCTCATTAACTTCTCGGTATTAGAAATGTCAGTTCCACTGCTTTGCATGATGATATAAAATAAAAATACAGATTTTTCACCCACAGGCCAAGACTGTAAGTCACAAGGTACAGGAGTGAAGTGCCACTCTGGATTAATTTCATCACATGTATTGCTCAGTGGCTGTCGGAGTAAATAAACATCACCTTCAGAAATGAGGAAGGAGCCACAAAAATGGAACTCTCATCAATGCAACGCATTTGCAGCCTGTAATAGCCGTGAAGGGTACCCAGTGAGGTGCCCATCACCATTTTACCTCGTGCCAGTCTTCCAGTTTGTTGTCAGAGAGGTCGAGCTCAAAGACGTGGGCGCAGAAGGCGGCGATCTCATTCTCGTCCCCGGCACAGGTGATGCCACAGCTGTTGAGCACCAGCACACTGGGCAGGTTCAGGCGGTCTGGCACAGGGAAAAACAGAAGCTGCCTCTGCTCAGCACTGCCTTGGAGTTACAGAAGCCAGCCCCAAACACAGACGTTACAGCCAGCAAGAGAAATCTAGCAGTGATGTCAGAATTTACACCGATTTCGGGTTCAACACGGATTTTATAACTGACACCATCCCGAAGTCTTGGTTGTAAACATGAAGTGCCACCCCTATCAGTGCTCTTCAGTTCTTCCATGCATTTCTGTGTATTTCAGGCCTGTCCTTTGTCATTTATGGCCTGTCTCCTATCAGTCCTCACCACAACTTCTGCTCTTCCCCAGGCAGCTGCTGCTGCAGATAGGACACAGGACTAGGGGGGTGCCAGCAGCACAGTCAGACTCACTTATCCTCTTACCCTGAGCCCACCAGGGCCTAGTAACAGCCAGAAGGTATTTAAACACTTCTTAGGAGGTATTTAAACACTTCTTAGGAGGTATTTAAACTTTTCCTTTTGAAGCTTCCCCTCCCAAGGTTCAGTGTAGAGCATTCAGCATTCATGCGAAAAACTCAGGCCTCTGCTCTGCCTTTGCATTTCTGCTTTGGTTTCGCTCCAGCTCCTTCTCAGACAGGTAAATGCACTCAGAGCTACAACCAGGGACTTGGACCTCGATCACAGCCTGCTGTGCTAAGGCTAAACCATGACAAAAAGCTGGGGGTTTGTAACAGGAAACGATTTCCACACAAGAAATCCACGTTGAGGCAAGGCAAGCCATCGGTCTTACACTCTTTCATGTACAACATGGCTTTCCCACCTCTCTGGAGTACTGAAATCCATTAAAATCTAACCACAAGCTTTCTCCTAAATAGGTGGCCCCTTTTCTCCTTAACACTTGACAGCTGCATGACTAGAAAGGGATTTTAGCAGCAAACAATTACCTGGAGTGATCTGGGGTTCCAAGTTTTCTGGCTCACAAGTCTTTGGTTTCTTAAAAAGACAGTGTGGCACTTTGGGAATTACTAATGCAGTATTTGTAAGTCATGTCTCAGTCACGTTTTAAGTCGTGGCCTCTTTTCAGCACCCAAACAGCTCAGGTGAGCAGGAGAGAGTTGAATTTACCTGCAGAGAGGGCACTGACTGAACATTCTATCAGGCCATTTTTCTGTTCTTGTTCATTTTGAGAGCGTTTTATCCTCAACTGAACCCAGGCTCTTTTTTCTCCTCTGTCAAACCCAGTTATTGGAAACTTCATCCAGCTGATTTCCATGGCTATCTTCCCCTTTGGGGCTGGTTATGACACAAATTGACCTGATGGACGTTTGGATTACTCCTACAGATCGTGATGGCCAAGGAGTGTGACACAAAGCAGGGGCAGCTCTGATGGGATCAAACCGAGAATTAAATGCCAACGTCAGAGCGTGAGGGAAGACTAAAAGGAGACACATGGATCTAGTTCAGAGGAGATGGTGACACAGATTCTGCAGCCTGGAAGGCTCAAGGACATCCAGGAGCAGCACAGAGCTTCAG
Organism: Donacobius atricapilla; assembly: GCA_013397315.1. Lineage (NCBI taxonomy): Eukaryota > Metazoa > Chordata > Aves > Passeriformes > Mimidae > Donacobius > Donacobius atricapilla. The sequence continues at coordinate 246,845 of WBMY01013788.1, forward strand.
ACACACCTCTGGCTGAATTCCCTCGAGGCAGCAAGGTCAGGAGCACAGCAGAGGGGAATTCTCCACTGGGTCACAAAGCATTTGGTGCCTCGAGAAGACAAAGTACACTGCAAGTTCACCTGAGGCCCTTGCCACAAAAGCAGCCTGGCAGCAGGTTCAACAACTCCTCACTCTGCTTGAAATATGTGCCCTCCTGTGCACACTGAGCTCCTGTCCCTGCAGGCACCAAAGCAAGCTGGTGGCATGGGAGCCAACCTCACATTTAGATATTTGAGGTATTTTTAAGCCACCTCTGCCAAAACACCTGTTGCTGCAGCCAATAATAAAACAGGATCAGCAGCCTGAAGAAAATCTCCAAGGACTGCTGATCCCTCAAAACACACAGGGCACACAGGGCCTTAGGTCCACTTCCACTCACAGGGCTGGAACTTGGTGATCTTGAAGGTCCTTTCCAACCCAAATGGTTCTATTCTATTCTCTAATTCTGATTCTGTCATGCTGTGGAGATTTTTTTTTACAGCAACCAGTTCAGTCACTACCTTTGTTAGATTCCAGTCTCCCAATTCTCCAGTACAAAAAGCACATTATGATGGTTCTTTTTCTGGGCAATTCAAGGTGATTCCTCTTTCATTGTTGATTCCTGCCAGCACCCTCCCAGATGCTCAGAAAGATCAGAATTTACCTTTCATGGGTGAGCCCTGTGGAGTTGCGGGGACGTGCACCCCCATGCCAGGCCCACGGCGGTAGGGGAAGTTCTCAGGGCTGTATTTCTCACACAGAACTTGCATGAAACTCCTTCCACTGGGCTGGTCCATGCTCCCTTCTTGGACTTCTGGTTAAAGAAGAGAAAAACAGAACATGTGAGCTGTCAGCAAGTAATAATCACTTCTAAGAGCAGTGCTTGAGAACACAGGGAAAGCAAGCAGATGGCTCACGGGTTTAATTTCTGAGCTCCAGATCATCTAACAGGTCCTATTTCAAATTCAAGATTTAAGTAAAACATGACTTGAAAAGAACCCAAAGCCAGAGGGTTTGGTGCTGTGCAAACCCAGCATTGCAGGCAAAACTCAGGACATCCTTACCCCACCTGCTGTTCCAGGATAATTCCAGGCTGCAAAAGGTGACTCCTGTACTTGTCACCTCTGCCCTTCCCACGAGGACTGTGAGAAACGCACAGCTCTTCTCAAACACACTTCCAGGGCAGGCAGGAGGGGAAGGAGCAAACAGCTGTTGGCGAGTAGGAGATTGCTGCACCAGCTGTTTGCCAACTTCCCCTTTCTGCTGTGTCACCGAACATGGCCTGGCCAGGCCGAAATTCTGCCAATTCCATTCTGCAGCTGCCTAATGCATCTGGGAGATAATAACTGTGCCCTTCATATCTGGGCATGGCACAGAGCAGCACAGGAAGAAGGCCTTGCCTCATCACAGGCTGCTGAGCTGCCTGGAGAGATACTGAGAGTCAGCTGGGAGTGTTTTTGGCACCAGGAGCCCTTCATGGCCAGGGTTCTGCCCTGCCCAGCTGGGACTCAGCCTCTCTCTCTGCCCGATTTTCCTGTGCCCTGGGCATTTGATGGGTTTGTCACACAGGAGCAGAGTCCATAAATGAAGAGATTGCTGTTTCCAGAGGTCTCCTAGTCCTGCTCCCCATCACGGACACAGCATCACAGTCCTGAACGTGCAGGAACCAGAGCCGGTTTCCTACACTGCACAATGAGTCACAGGGCAGCTTTTCCACTAATTCCTGCAAAATGACATTTCTAAACCTCAGACCAGGGCCATACATTCATTGCAAGCCATGTTGCTAATCTTGAATTAAAGTTTCTTTCCCCTTAGACTTGTTACAGGCAAGGATATAAACGTGGATATAAAATTCTAAACAAAAGTGATTTTCACTGAGACGCCCTTTGCTGAGAATCACCTGTGTAACAGGCTCCACTCCACTTCTTCATGACCAGAATACCTAAAACCCACCAACCAAAAGGATCTGAGCACAATAAGCAGCAATTGACTGAAGCATTTTATCATTTTTATATTATATATAAAGTTTAAATGCCACAAATAGGGACTTACAGGATTAGTGTTTAAAAAAAAAACCCAGAAAACACCATTTTCATCTCTCAACAGCTTGGTTGATTCATAGCTCAAACTTGACTCATGTCACTACTCTATCTAGAATCAAAAAATAAATCCTCAAACTGGAGTTTGATAGGAACAAGGCATTTAGTTTTAGGCTAAACCATTCCACACGGTACAGGAACAATTTGCACTGCCAGCCAAGGCTTCAGGCTGAAAGGCCTCACTCCAGAGTGGTTTGGGAGCTCAGACCATCCACAGACAGACAGGGCTTTCCAAACACACGTTCAGACCTCCTGGTCTGCAAATTCTGGAACTCCCATGCGCATAAAGCCTTCCGTCCTTCACGTGGCTTTTCCATCAGCTCCATCCCTCTTTATCTGCTGAACAAACACCAGCTGGAAATTCCACAGGAGAAACTCACCTCAGAGGCAAAAAATGGTGTTTTCAGCTACAGTGTGAGAGCAATCCAGAACTGAGAAGAAAAACTTCTGACATTTACATCCAACAGCTTTGAGTCCCCAGTGTTTTCCTCCTCAAGCTCTACTTCTGAACACCAGTGCCATTGTGAGATGACAGAAATGCTGTGGAGCGGGCAGTCACCTTTCCCACCTCCCCTCCCGTGGGATTTCACATCCCCTGTAATCATCTCTCACGCACGTGGCTTCTCTCAATCCCTACAATTGCCTGGGAGCAAGGAGCAGCAGGATGTGCAAAGGGAATGACAGGTTTCCAGGGAATGCTGTCGGCACAAGGGCAGGACAGGGTGACCTGCAAGGTGCACACTTCTGAGTGTTGTCCCTGCTGACAGCACAAGGAACAATTCATGTCTCAAAATAACTCTGGCTTTTCTAAATGACAGCACAGAGCACAAACGAGGCACTTGGGCTTTCAGAGGTGTCAACAAATAGCCTTTGTTGTTCTATTTAAGTGCTCTGCTGCAGGGCTGTGGCCCCAGGGAAGAAGGACAGAGAATCCCAGAATGGTTCGGGTTGGAAAGAACCTTAAAACTAATCTCATTCCAATCCATCATTCCAACACCTTCCACTGTCCAAGCCTCATCCAACCTGGCCTTGGACACTTGCAGAGATCCAGGGGCAGCCACAGCTTCTCTGGGCACCTGTGCCAGGGCCTGCCCACCCTCACAGGAGCCATTTCTCCCCAATATCCAGCCTAAAGCCACTCTCTGACACTTGGAAGCCATTTCCCCATGTCCTGTCACTCCAGGCCCATGGAAACAGCCCCTCTCCATCTGCCTCCCTGCAAGTACTGGAAGGTCCCACTGAGGTCACCCCAAAGCTTCTCCTCTCTGGGTAAACAATCCCAACTCTCCCAGCAGAGCTGCTCCAGCCCTCTGATCATCCTGGTGCCTGGCTGCACTCACCCCAACAGCCCCAGCTCCTGCCTGCGCTGGGATTCCCAAGCTGGAAGCAGCACTGGGAAGTGTCTGGAAAGAGGAGAACGACCCTGACTTGAGGCTGACTCCAGGGAAGCCCAGTGTGCTGCAGCAGCTGATGAAGGAAAAGAGAACACGAAAACCAGCATGGAAAATATTTCCATCCTCCGTGCTGTGAGCCTTCCAGGAGAAGAAGAGACCCTTCAGGAGAATGACATCATTAATGACACGCTAATGAAATTCCAGTGCCACTCAAATGCCTTCAGGGCACATCCTGAATAGTCACACACCAAACACATCCTGACATGTTTGTATACACGGAAAACAAAGCTTAAGGAATGGACGAACAGCACAAACATCCCTCTGCACGGAGCTGGAACATCGCTCTCCCGAGACATGCTTCAGAAATTATTTTTGAGATGATCTCGAGAGGCAGCAAAGTGAATCATAGAGCGAATTGGGCTGGAAGGGGACCGTGAAGAAGATCATGGAGTTCCACTCCTCCCTGCCGCGGGCAGGGAAATCCCAGCAGGATTTATCAGGAATTGTAGCAGGGAAGGGAGCCCGACCCTCTGAGCCACCAGGACAAGCCCCCAGGCAGGTGAAGCTCTGTCAAGACCCCCATCCAACCCAGCAGGGCTGTTTGTGCCCACACCACAGCTCTGTGCTGAGGGGAGCAGACAGCACACGGGAGACACCTGAATTACCCCTTGGCACGCTCCTGGCTCGACTCTGACCCTGTCCCACTGCACCAGCAATTATTCCCGGCTGGAAATCCCTGTCCGTGCTGCTGGGCCCGGGGCAGGACGAGCTCGCAGCTGCCCCTGACAGCTCGGGGCCAGCAGCCCTGAGCCCCCCAGGCCTGTCCCTGTCCTCTCACACAGCCTGTTCCCGTTCCTGTCCCTGCTCCCATCACCTCACACAGCCTCTTCCTGTCACCTCACACGGCCTATCCCTGTCCCCGTCCCCTCACACAGCCTGTCCCTGTCCTCTCACACAGCCTGTTCCCGTTCCTGTCCCTGCTCCCATCACCTCACACAGCCTCTTCCTGTCACCTCACACGGCCTATCCCTGTCCCCGTCCCCTCACACAGCCTGTCCCTGTC
>WBMY01013788.1:251432-262697 GCA_013397315.1 Donacobius atricapilla
TGGGTTCCTCGGGGCGCGGCGGGAGCGGCGGCGGGAGCGCCCCATGGAGGGGATCCTGCCCCTCTGCCGGGCCCTGCCGGGCGCACCGGCAGCGCCGTGCCCGCCTCGGGGCTCCGCAGCACGGCTGGGACAGCGACATCCTGCAGCGGGGCCAGCGGAGGGTGACAGAGACGGAGGGACGGGAGCATCTCCCGGACGGGGGAGCTGCGGCTGCCCAGGGGCTGTCGCCCTGATTTTTTCAGCCTTCTCTTCTGTTTCACAGTTTCATGTTTTGGGTTCTTTCTCACGCTCTAGTCTGTAAACAGTGGCCAATGTTATTGTGGTTTCAAAGAAAGTTTTCTTTCTTGTTCTTAGAGCTATGGACAGCTGATGGACAGTTGTCTCGACCAACGGGATGGGGAGAGGTGTCAACCTTCTCCCCCAATCCCTGGCCTTTGTAGAAATGCTATATAATGGAGTCAGATTCTTTTAAATAAGCTTAGTTTTTAGTTCATACCTTCTGATCAAAGTGTGAGTGTGTGTGATGAACTGCGTCCAGGGGCTGTCCAGGGCCCTCACCCCTGTCTGTCAGTGCCCGCAGGGAGGGCTCCCAGCAGGGCCCGGGCTCTGCTCCGGGGGCTCAGCGATGGCACAAGGGGAATGGGCAGGGACGGATCCCACAAGTTCCACCTGGATAAGAGGAGGAACTTTCATAACTCAGTGATCAAGCCCTGAACAGGCTGCCCAGAGAGGGTGTGGAGTCGCCCTCACTGGAGAGATTCCAGAACAACCTGGACACAACCCCGTGCCTCGGGATGGCCCCGGCAGGGAGGGCCAGGTGACCCACTGAGGTCTCTTTGCCCTGGCCCAGTCTGTGATCCTGTGATGCCACACAGAGATGACGCCAAGATCCCTGCAGTGCCAGGGCCCGGCTCCGGGCACCCCCTTGCCCCCAGGGTCCTGCTGGGGCCAGATACATAAAATTACCCCAAAGCTGCAACCCCACACCCGTGGCATGCCCAGGATGTAAGATGGCAGCAGCATTGGCTGCACTGGCTCATGCAGCAGCTACGCCCCTTTGCTGGCAGTGCCCACCTGCTCTTTACCAGTTCACCCATTTCTCTCCTCTTTACTCAGTGCTGGCACCTCCTTTTCTGCAGTGGCTGGCCCAGGACAGAATGATAGAATCCCAGCTTGGTTTGGGTTGGAAGGGACCTTAAAGCTCATGCCATTCCACCCCTCTGGATGGGCAGGGACGCCTCCTGCTAGCCCAGGCTGCTCCAAGCCTGACCTGGATGATAAATCACGCTGAGAGTGAGGACAAATCCACCCAGCCTGGTTCCCCACCTCCATCCTTGCACGGCAGGAATCAGAAACTGCCTGAAACACGGCCTGGCCTGCCTGGCAAAGGCAGGGGAGCTGCATTAGTCATGGCTGGGTGGCTGCAGTGCATCTCCCCGGGCTGTAACATCATCGGGACAGCTTTATCCTGTTACCCCAAGCTGTGCACGCTCCTCCAGGGCTGCAGGGCACAATGGCAGCTTTGTGGGTGCCACCCAGGCACAGCACAACAGAAGGAGTTCAGCCCCAGCCCGGGGGCTGGGTTAACTCCTGCTGTGCCGCGAGTTCCCTGCCTCACTTTGGACAGACGTGGTAGGTTTGCACCCACACAACTCATGCCAGGCCAAGGAGGCAATCCCGGGATCCCCAGAGCGAAACCAGTGCACTGAGGATTTGTCAGCAGAAAATCTCCCTCCCAAGAGGCAAAGTGAGACCACTGGCAGAGCTGGAGCCATCAGCACATCACATTAACCCCAGCTCCAAACTTAAAAGCTGTAATAGGCTTAGTCATAGAATCTAATGAGCTAATCAGAGGTGCCCAAACCTATTACCACAACTAAAACACAGCTGCACTGTCTGCCAGTCCCTGCTTCTCCTCGGGCTGGGCTCCCAGCACCTTTTAAACAAAGCACGGGGCATTTTCTTCAAGACCCTGGTGGAGAAAACCTTGCCTGATGCCAGGGTGAGGACAGACTCACACCACTGCTGCACATCCTGTGGCACATTTACCCGTGTGAAAGGGCTCAGGGCTCCCCAGGCGCCACAGGCCACACCACACAGACCACCTGCATCGCCAGTTCTGCTGTGTGCCCCCCTGCCACCCCCCTCTCCTCCCGGCACAGCAGCAGCCCAAGCTGAAACTCATTTCATGGGCCTGTTCGCCCTTTAACAGAGAGAAAACCACTTGGGTGTTCTTCCCTTTTACCCTGTTGACGCAACACTGGGTTTATTTGGTTCCTGGGCAGGCCAGCACAGCCGAACATCTCCTTGCTAACACCCCCCAAAAACCCTTCTCTCCCCGTGCTCTGAAGGGCTCGTTTGGTCCTTTCAATACAGTCTGGAGAGAGCTTTGTCCGCCCTCGGTTTTCCTTCCCCCTCTGCCTCTGGGATCTGTTTCAGCGAGATAAAGAATTCCATTGCACGCAGAGGCCGCACTCTTTCCCTCACAATCCTGCTGGTTTCTCTTTGCACAGCTCCCCTGCACTATTTTGTTGCTGGAAGGCAGATAGGGCAAACTTCAGCCGGTACCTGGCACCGCAGTTCGAGCCCAAGCACATTTCAGGGACTGCTTTCTATAATTACAGATGCACTGGATAGAGCAGGTGTCTGCGTTCTCCTCCACTGGGTCAGCGCTGCAAGTGTGAGAAAGTGGCCGCTGTACCCCTGGCTGACTTTAGAGCCCGTTTCCACGGAGCCTGGACAGGTCAGGGAATTGTTAACACAAAAGAATCTTCCCCCTCCAGGGACCGGTTTGAATTCAGCCCAAGCTAACCCAGATCCCGAGTGCTTATCGCGTTGGCAGTCGCATTGTTCGAGTTTGACGGGTCTCCATCTCCTCCTCCCTGGCACACAAGTATCCTCTTGCCGGAGCTTTTACCAGCGCTGGCCCTTCCCTGGCAGGTTCCCCTCTTTCCCACAGCCGCTTCCCCGGGGTGAGACAGGCCCTGGGAACTGGGAGAACTGGGATCAGCACATCCTTCCTTCTGCCCGGCTGTGCAGGGGATACCAGCAGTGATGCCTCACAGGCAGCCTCGCCCCACTGACACGTCCGTGTGAGTGACAGAGCAACCACATCCGAGTCATTTTCATATTTTTAGAGCTGGACCTGATTAAACTCAGCAAGCAAAACATCCTCAATATCCGAAAATAATCCTGTCCCAAGCCTTCCCTCATTACTCGTGTTTCTAATGCACCACAAATTAATGTCACCCACGACTGTCACTGGGGGCACTTAGCAGGGTCAGAGTTGCACAAATTGAGGCCAGAAGGGAATCACATCCAGAATAAAAGCCACAAACTCCTCTAATTTCACTGCCATTTGGTCTGAGGGGCCAAAACCCCTCCCATGTATTCCTGAAAAATTACCTGAGAGGGAGAATCAAACCCAGTCTGTGAAAAATCAAACAGTTAATTACTGTGCTAATGGAAAAAAAAAAAAAGAAAAAAAAAGCAGGCTTTAGTCCAGTCAGAGTGAGGCATCTAAACCCAATTAATTCCCAGCTCACACTAATAATATCCAAAAGGTCTTGCTGCACACGGAGCAGGAGTGTCACTGTCACACTTGGGGACACGGGGACACCGAGGTCACCCAGCTTCCCTGGGTCACACACAGAGATAATGGCAGCAGCAGAGGAAGGAGCATCTTTTAGACTGTGCTGCTTATCAGAATACTTCTCCCTATATTAAAAACAGCAGAGGTTTCAGGGGGAGGGCGAGGGAGAGGATTTAAACCATGCAATTTTCTATTTCTTTTCTGTAGCTTTTTGATCCTTTCACTTTTGGGTCTGGCAAATGCAACTTCCTTCATCCTTGGAGATTATTCTTCAATTCCTCAAAGAGGCTTCAATTTTCTCACAAATCTCTCTTCCTTTCACTTAATTTAAACATTTATGGCCAATCCCATGATTTAATAATGAGAAATAAAATTGGAGATTTACTAAGTGTGGAGAGAAGACCTTCCATTCCATCTGAGGATTAAGAAGGGAGTTCAAGGTGTGAGCCCTGCTAGCCTGACCTGAGCTCCAGGAGAGCCCAATCCTGATGGCTGCGGAGCATTCCCTGCTCCCACCCAAGCCAGGGAATGCTGAGCACACTGCAGATTTGGCCCCTGAGGACTCAAGCAAGCTCATAAATCCACAGCAGAGCTGTTTCATAGATATTTTGCTAATAACTTTAGAGCCTGACTTCATTTAGCACCAGTGCCAGCTGATGGAGTCCAAGCTGCTCCTTGCTACACCATTAATTTAAGGAAACTCTTCACTGGGATCTTTGGTTGCGCATAAACGCTTCCCAAATCGCTTCTTCAGTCTCCGTCAATTATCCGAGACTAATGCACCTTGAAGTTACCTTTTAGAGCAAACATTTCTCCGTGGCCATAACTCTCAAATATTATCAGTGGCCCAAAGATGGGGACAATGCAGCTTTCAGCTTCGGAAATTGAGGCTGCGCGTTCAAACGGAGAAATCAGAAATAAATCAGCACCGGTGGAGTCTCAAGATCGATTGCATTTTCATAATTTGGCAATTGCTAGGCATGCTCAGAGGACCAAACGGGCCTTGAGCCTTTTATGCAGCTGATTTCATTTTCTGGATGGCTTCTATTAGATAAAGGCAGCTTTCTCAGGTGCTGCTGCCATGGCACTGCTGCAAATGAAGTCTGGCAAATCCAATCTGCCCCTCTCTGGGCCACACTCGCTCAGCTGGCTGCTGTCACCCTCTCCATCGCCGTGGGACCCTTCTGGGCACTCAGTGCAGGATGCAGCTGCCCTGCTGTGCTTGGGAGACCCCCAACCTCAGGTGTGGTGGGGTCTGCCAGCTCTGTCCTCTCCTGTGATCCCTCACGTCTGGAAGTGCCACAGCACAGCCAGGCGCTCGCAGACCCAGCCTGGGCACGGATTGTGCTCAGAGCCCTTCTCCAGCCAGCTTGGGCCTGTCCCTGGCGTGGCACCCACCTGGTCTGTCATCCTGATTTTTCAGCCTTCTCTTCTGTTTCACAGTTTTCATGGTTTAGGTTGTTTCTCACGCACAGGTGATGTAAGCACAGGCCATGTTTTCACAAATTCAAGGAAAGTTTTCATTCTTTGTCTTAGTGCTATGGACAGCTGATGGACAGTTGTCTTGACCAACAGGATGGGGAGAGGTGTCAGCCTTCTCCCCCAGTCCCTGCCCTTTGTAGAAATACTATAAAATGGAGTCAGATCTTCTTAATAAAATAGTTCATGCCTTCTCACCAAAGTGTGTGTGTGTGAGGAAAAGGGTCACTGGTCCAGGCACATCTCATCTTGGACCACAATTTCCATCCCGTTCACTCAGACACAAATGAGCCCAGACATGGAAAAGGCTGAGCCTCCCTCTGCCAAATGTCCTGCATTTGTAGCTCTGATGAGACAACGAGGTGTCACTGCTGTCTGATTTTGGAATGGGGCTTTGGCTGGGAGGACAGGACAGAACAGAGCTAGAAACTGTCTCTTCCCATCTTCTGTGTGTAACAACTCCATTACAGGTCTGGATCCCACTTGGAGAACGATGCTGGCTGCGTCTGTGGGCTGCCAGAACTCGTAATAATTAACCATTAATGTTGGCAAACACTTGGCAAATCTCCATCCGCTCTTAGAGTCCTCTGCAAACAGGAACAGATTAAACCTTGCCAGTCCTACACATTAATCGAAAGATTTCCCTCCACTTCTGTTCTCTGACAGGGTATTTAGCAAACAGGGTGGGATTGGGAAATACTCAGATTGCCCTCATTTTACAGAGTGGTGGCAAAAGTGACATTTCCAAAGCCCCTGCAAGCACTGCTGGTGCATCAAGAGTGAATTTTGCGGCCTCCAGCTCTGCCCCATCCTTCCTCTGCCTGGCAAGGCTTCATCCTTATCTCACTGGCAAGAAAGTCCCAGCAGGAAAGGGACGCAGACTCAGCCCAGTGTGTCATGGATCAGCAAACTGGTGGAGAGATAGTTCTGCTTCTGTCCTCGCAGCTGGGACACAGCAGAAAATAACCCAGAAATAGCCCTGAGCAAAGCACAGAGCACGGGGTGCTGTGACAGCAGCTTCTCTTGTCCCTGCTATGGCTCGGTGGCATTTTTGCCACCCAGCGTTGCCCTCCTTGCTGCTGTTTTCTGACAGCTCCTTGTGGACATGATCTTGTCCAAAACAACCCTAAAAGCAGTGGGGTTTCACTCCAAAATAGTGATGTCCCCTTGAAATACAGTGTTCACATAGAGAAATTGGAATGAAATAGGTTGGTCACAGGAAAAAAATTAGGTCTTCTAAAACAGCAGACTTCCTCCTCAAAGATATTCCCTGGCAAAAACTCCAGTTTTCCCCTCAGGACCTAGCTCCAAACAGAAATAGCATCCATTTGACCCAGTCACAGTGTGCCAGGGCCATTAGAAATGGCCAGCAGACAAACTTGCCTCACAGAGGAGAACAGTCTGGGCTCCCAGGACCTCAGAGCACGGACATTTGGTGGCTTCCTGCTCATATCTGGCTCCCTACCATGTCCTGACCTTCATTTCAGCTGAGGGCTCAGGATGCTGTGGCTGAGCAGTCGTTCAGTAAAACCAGGGGCTGTGTGTTCACCTCCTTGTTCCAGTTTAGCTCAGCCAGCAGCAATCAGAGCAATCCTCCCTGGCTGAGCTCAGGAACACTCAGGAGCATTTGCTGTAGACTCTGGAAGAACAATCAGTTTGAGGCTTGCAGCTCAGACATCTCAGTGCCCGTCTGGGAATAAAAAAGTCTTTCTTCTTTTCCTCCCCTGGTTGTTTCCCCCCATTTGTGTTCATTTCTTGGCTTTGAAAGGAAATTGCTTTAAATCTCAGCTCAGCAAGAGCTGAAAAGCCAGAGGACCCTGTTCAGGAGCATTCCCTGGGAGTTCAGGCAAAAGCCAGGCTGAGACCTTTTTTCTAGGACTGGGCAACGTGAGGACAAGTGTCTGGGGATGAACAGCAAAGGGACAGGTGCTTGGAAGGCAGAGTGTCCCTGCCCGTGGAAAGGGGATGGAACAAGGTTCTTCAAGGTCTCTTCCATCCAAAAACAACTGGGATTCAGTGATACAGGGAAAGATGGAAGAGGTTTGAAAAAACAAGTATCTAAACTGCCTTTCCTCCCCAGTGCCAGCGAAAATCCCACTTACCCTGTGAAGAACCTGCCAGGAATGTCCATCTTCCCTGCCTATACACCCCAACAGACATTTTCTGTCCCTTGCACCCTGAACTCAGTGCATCAGACACTGAAAATAACAGCAAGGATTCGTCTCCACACGTTGATCAGAGCCCAAAAAACACAGCTCCAAACCAGCTCGAGTCAAGGCACAAGAAATGTTAGGCCCTACCCCTGTAACAGAGCCTTATTTATCGCAGTGGAAAGGGTATTTTGGAGAGGCAAATGGCCAGCTAGTCCCTTTGATACATGGAGATGCTTCAAGATAGGTATGATATAGAAAACCTCGGCGGAGATATGTCCCAGCTAATCTGACAGTTATCTCTTTTACGGCCAACTACTGTCATTTCAGTCTTTGAGAGCTGCCAGCTATGCTGATAACTGCAGACCTCAACACAGCAGAGGAGAAAGCCTTTGTTAATTAAGCTCCCCTCATTTCCAAGCTGCTCCGGCCCTGGCAGGGCTCTCGGGGAGCCGCTGCTGTGTGGCCCTTTGTGCTGCGCCACACGTCCCCCACCAGCCAGGGCAGCTGCAGATCCTCGCCCTCCAGCTGGAATTCTCCCTGGGATGAAATTCTGCAGCCCTGCCACCAAGCAGACTCATAACTCACCTGGAACACAGCAGATTCCCCCCTTGGAGGAGAAAAAACCCTTTCCTGAGGGACGCATAAACCTGCCCATTGTCCTGATTCGGGGCTGATTTTCCCAGTGTGGTGTCAGGTTCCCGGGGAGCCTATCTATGCTGAGTTCATGAGAGCCACTTTGTGCCCAGAAGAGTTCAGCTCTGTCTTTTCAATCAGTTCATGGCCATCAGACCCTAATGGGCTTTCTGGAACTGTGGGTGCTTTATGCTCTGTTCTGCAGGCGTTTGGGCTGGCCGAGCTCTTCCCCGAGCTGTGTGCAGCCCCTCACTGCAGGCAGATGCGATGTTCCCTCACTCTTAGATCCTCAGCAGGCTTGCAAGTGTCACATGTGAGCCCACACTTATTTTTTGACCATTTCTGGCGGCCGTTTGCAGTTCTTTCTGCCTGATGCTGCCCACACTGGGGCTGTTCCCCTTGCCCTGGAGAGGTGCCTCACCCTCCTCCTGATGGCCACTGCCGCCTTCCCCCTCTGGCCAGAGTCACTGCAAGAAATTCCATCACCTTCACTGGATGAACAAGTGAAGCAGAAGAGAAACACTCATCCAGCAGGTAATTAACTGCAGAGCTAAATGAACCTGAAGTGTTGGAGGGGCTTTGGTCACTCATATTGGGCTTTTCACAGCCAAGTTGTGACAGCTTCACCCCAAACCAGTCCATCTTTCCTTACTCGCTCTTTCAGAAACTTAGAAACCAGCTTAGAAACCTCTTTAGGAACCACCCAGCCTCCACTGAACAGTTTTCACCCACAGGTCTCTTCTTTTTACTTTTTTTTTTTCCTTTTTGCCATTCAGAGCCATCACCCAAGAACCATCCAAACCAGTTACATTCTTGTGTCTATCCCAGTTTCCCTCTGTGCACAGCTGCAGGTCCCAGTTCCCTGCTGGTTCGGAGGGATTCACATCCCTCCTATAACTCCAAATCTCTGCAAAAAAACCCTGTTCCCTGTGCACCTTCCTCCACCTGGTGCCACTTACCTGGTGAGGCACGTGGGGTTCAAGGAGAAGGGCAGAAGCAGGGAAGTTTTCTGTGGCTGTGGAATGGTTAAAAAGATTCCTGCCTCAGGACCACTGAGGGCTTAGTGTCTGTTCTATAATTTATAGCTCAGCATCTCTCTTCGCAAGGTTTTGTGCTCACTGAACAACCCTTTTCTATTTCATGTACACGCCTCAGCTCAGGAAATGCCCCCCGGCCAGTCCAGGCCTTGTTAATACCTTCACCCATGGAACCTCTGGGGAGAAAACAGTTTTTTATCATTAGGTGAAAATGGAACTGCCTGGAAAAAACAACACAAACACGGACTTTAGCCCACGAGCAGAGATTCCAGGCCTTTAGTTAGGAAGCTGCCAGGCTGCTGTTGACTGAGCCAGGGCTGGAGAATTGGCTGTCAGAGCAGGGAGAGACGTGAGCCCGAAAGAGAGGGCAGCAGGAGGCTCAAACACACCGGTTAGAGGGGATAAAGCACAGTATTACATTTTAATTGATCTAATCTCTGGCTCCCAGTGGAATTTGCAGAGATATCTTACTAGAATTACCCAGGGTTTATCAGGAGACAGCAATACTGGGAAAGTGCCTTTTGCAAGGCAAACGACTCCAGAGCTTGAACTGCATTAGCATTGGGGCTGGCTGAGCAAAAGAGCCCCCACAATGGTTTCAAAGATGAGAGGAAAGGGAAGAAAAAAAACCTGGGGAGTGAGGGAATATGTGAGATGTAAACCCATCTGGGCATGCAAATGTGTGTGAGCACAAACCCAGCACATGCATAATGCTGCCTGCTCCCTCCAGGGTGGGACCTGGAAGGATTTACCAGGGAGCAGAAAATACAGGACAGAGGCACATTAGAAAAGGCATCTCAATGACAGCAGCTTTTATCTTCCTCATCTGAGGTCCATTTCTGCTCTGAGTGCAAAACCTCTGAATATTAAAAAAAGAAAAGAAACAACATTTAAAAAGAGAGGAGGGCAAGAGGGACATGAAACAAATCTCCTTAAAATACAGACCCAGATATAAAATACCATGTGGGTGGAGCAAGCTAACAGGAGAGATAAAAAGCAAAGACACTCAGAAACCAGGTGGTTTCTCATCATTTTTTCCTTGACATCCTCTGTCTGAAAAGATGACTGCAAGATCTTTGGAGATGCAGAATAATGTCTGGCTCTGTCAAGATTTCTCTTTATTCAATGCGGGGAAGCAGTGAAAAAAACATCAGGTCTGATAAATGATTCATGGAGCCTTTTCTTCTGCTAATCTGTAAATAAATTTTAAAAAGCAGCTTCCTTTTGATGAATATATTCTGCGGCTCGTAGAAACATGTTGGCCTTTAAGCACAACACAGGCACTCTCTGATGTCTCTAGTGCTGCTGTCAGGACTCTGAAAGCCCGGCCTGGCTCCCTGCAGAGTTGGATGGAGTTTTACTGACTTACCTCAGCTGAGGATCTGCTTCTCCAATCCCACGGCACTGGGGGAGCCTTGCCTTATCCCACTGCTCAGTTTGTGTCAGGGAGAGGGGGACATCCCGTGGATTTACAGATGTGGGAGCCAGGAAGGACCTCTGTGAACATCTCATACGACATCCTGAAACACAAGCTCTAAATCCTCTCCTTGCTGCCTGTTCTACAGTCACGGGGAGGCAGAGCTTCCCTTCACCCTGCTGGGAACAGCAGAATGACCCTGCCGTGCCCATCACCACGGATCAAACCCCATTCCCTGTGCGACCTCCTCAGAAACATCTGCTGGAGTCATCCTGGATTCACCCCTGGGCAGCTGGGCTCCAACCACCGGGCATGGGAAAGACGGAGCTGCATCCCTGCTCAACCTGCAGTCAGTTCTGAGTTCTCTCCTCCCTCATCACCAGGCATTTGGGTTGGTTTTTTTTTTTTTTATTTGACCTTAGCTTTTTAACTCCTGTTTTCCATTCAGCTCTGGATAACAGCAACACCAGGGGTGTGGACACTCTCGGGCAGCAGAGACTTGCAACAGCCAAAGCACCTCTTCCATGTCAAGTTCTTGGGTTTCTACCTGAGCAGATGGGCCTCAAACTGTCCCACAACTTTCCTGACTCTGACCAGGGGAGGAAAGAGGAAGAAAAAAAAAAAAAGCATGATTATACAAGGACATCTTTTATTTCCGTACATTCAAGACAAAAAGAAAAGAAAACAATTCAAGAACAGGATGTACCTTCACTCAAGGCTTTATCTCCCCTGCCCCTCTCCATTGTCATCTCTTTCCTTTTACGACCAGAAATTGCATAGAATTTGTTTTTTTCAATCAGAAAATTAATTCGCCAGTGTAAACCCCACATCTGTACCAAGCAGAGGGTGAGCTGCTGCAGTTTCTAGGGAAGTCACCGTTTTCCTTACACGAGATCCCGGGCTAATGATTTTCTCAAATGTTTTGTGGCTGGAATTCGCCCTGGAAGTCGAGGG
>WBMY01013788.1:263050-313028 GCA_013397315.1 Donacobius atricapilla
TTTATATATATCTATGTATAGATATATTTCTCTATATATGTAATTTTAACAACTCCTCAGATGGACTTCCAGCAAACGCTGCTTCTCACAGGGAGCGCGTCCCATCCCATCCTCCCCTTCCCCCTCCAACCCACCTGCCACCCTCTGAAAAGGAAGAAGAGTTCAGCACCTGGTGCCTTGGAGACTGGGTCCTGACATACCCAAATTAAACAAAAAGAAAACAAACCCAAAAATAACGACTCCTCCCTTCCCACGGCCACAGCAAATAAAAAGTCCCACCCCCTGCCGTTGGAGAACATCCCCCAGTAAGTGATGGAGAGGCAGCGCCAGCGTCTTTTCTCCCGATCTTGGAGTGGGGGACAAGTTCCAAGAAGCCCTCCTGCCCCTGGGCGGGCAATATCTGCTACACCAGCCACCCACCACGTCCCTCCTTCCTGGAGACGACCTCTGGGCACCCACCAGCCCGAGGCCCTCACTGCTGCCACGCCAGGCTGCAGTGGACACCGAAACCCAGGCCCCCGCCTTCGTGTCCGCCCCAAGGTCCGCCTTGCTCTGGAGAAGCCGGGTAACCGCTATCGATTTAAAAACGAGTCGACATTGTACAAGTCCGTGTTCTGTAAAATGGAACAGGACCCTCTCGTCCCACCCCGACGCCCCCGGCGTTACTCGGGCTCGCTGCTGTTGGTGGCCTTGTCCCACTCCAGGCTCTCCTCGCTCCGCGCCGGTGACCCCGCGGCCGGCCGAGCCCGGAGGCCCTGGAAGCGGCGGCACTCGGGGCACACGCGGATGTGGGTGCAGCCCCGGGCCACCAGGGCCGCCTCTTGTGCCAGTCTTTGTGCCAGGGGGTCTGGCTCGCCCCCGCTGCACAGCTTGCCGTTGCTGAGCGTGGTTGTGCTGCGGGCTCGGCGCTCCTCGGGCAGAGCGGGGCGAGTCCGAACCACCCCCGCCCGCCTCCGACGGGGGTGGAAACTGTCCTTGCACAGGATGATGTTGCGCAGCTCCGTCACCATCTCTTGGCACACCGACACCTGCGGGGGAGAACGGAGCCGTCCGGCGCTGCACTGAACCCCCAGAACCAAGGAGATGTTTTCCGTGTCAGGGAAAAGGGTTTCAGTTTCGCTCCAGGACTTTTAAGGGAAAAACGCCCCAAACTTCTATGCCCTCTGGGCCGTAACTGGCTCGGTGCCAAGACAAAAACACTGATAGGTTGTGGGCTCGACATTTCTGAGCCTGAATTTCAGCTTGCTCACCATTGCTAGCGCTTTTCCCAAGGGAAAGCTACCAGCAGTTTTCTCTTTTCAAAACATCTCTCTCCGTGTCTCAGCACAGGCTCAGCAAACAGTGTTCCCTTTGCCAGAACAACTGTCCCAGGGGTTGTTTCCTATTCCTGACCCAATGCAGAGCAGTGTCAGTGCCATGGAGCAATAACAGACCTTTTTACACAGCGTGTTCTAAAAGAAACTGTTGGGATTGTAAATAAAGCTTCTTTCTCTGCTGACAGCTCCATGGAGTCAATCCATTTCGTGTCCTAACGTGACAATAGGTCTCTTTCTGTTCCTCAGAAATGTTGCCATTTTCTATTGGGCTGTTTGTCAAAACCCACCTAAATCATTCAGTATTTAATGAAGAGCACGAGGCTTCCTGGCACATTTTGGATGTGTTGCAGCAGGTGTGTGGGACCTCTCCCTAAACTGTGCGTGGCTTTTTGTTCTTTTGTATTATTCTCTTATTTAATTAAAACCTTTTGCTTTTTCAAGACACATTCGCTCATGCCATCTTACAAGTTATTTTAAGCCATTTCTGGGTGTCTGCTGGACACCCTCAGAGTGTATTGAACCCTCGTGGAGCTAAAAACATCTGGCTTGGCAAGAATTTCAATTGAGCAAGCTCTGAGTCTCTCAGAGGCTCTGGGTCCTGGGGCGATGAGGGCTTGGAGCGACCTGGGATAGTGGGAGGTGTCCCTGACCATGGCAGGGGATGGGACTGGATGAGCTTTAAGGTCCCTTCCAACCCAGGCCATTTCAAGATTCCATTATATGATTCTGACACCAAATTTCTATGGACTCAGTGCTGCTGGTTTTCAACATCAATGCTCAGACATCTACACTTGATTTAACCCAGCTCCGCCTCTCATCAGAGACGCCCTCTGTGTTCTTCACCCCCAGACCAGAACAAGATCCAAACCTGCTGCAGGTAGAAATTCCATCTCCAGGAAAGGTACCTGGATGTTGTGCACATCTTTGATCCCTTTGAAAGCCCTTGGAGCATCTCTACAGCCTCGCTCTGAGTAGGAGTGCGTGAGAAGCTCATGGATTTTAGACCCTGCCCAAAGGACCAAGCCTGCTCCTGTGTTTGAGGTGTCCTGGCTGGGATTGCTCCTCAGCCTGGGCGCATGGCTTGCTCTAGGACACCCCACAGATGGCAATAAACACACCCTGCCCCTCAGAACACTCCCAGCTCCTACCTCCGACTGTTCAGAGTGTCGAAGGCTCCACAAAAATTCCAGCATTGCCATAAAAATTGCTACGATTAAGCCACAGATGAGCACCACGAAGATTCCACCAATGTTCTCCATTCCCAGGCCTAAAATAAAGCAGGAGAGACACTCTGGAGAGGCGGACACGTCATAAATCTCAAGTATCACCGCACAGAGCCCCCCAGGTTTTGCTGTTTTGTTGGCATTGTAGACACCCAGCCAGGGACCAAAACCCCCGAGCCAGCAGTGTCCTATTAATAGCTCCCTGCATGACTCAGATGGCCCAAGTGAGTGACTCGCAATAACTGCAGGATCGAAGATGCCTTCTCAGAAGTGATGATTTTGCAGATAAACAGCCAGAATGTTGGAGGGAAGCACAAAGCAATTTGCTGACAAACTGAAAACGGGAGGGGAAAAACAGGGGGTCAATGGGGCACGTTAATCCCTGCAAAGTATTCTCCAAGCTCCGGTGGCTTTGAACTTGGCGAGGAAGAGGAGCAAGGCTGTTGAAGGAGCAGAGATAAAGGAGACAGGGAAGGGCTTTAAAGGAAGCAGGCAGCAGGAAAAGCTCCTTTGATTGCATCACAAAGTGCTGCAGGAAAATGATTCCGGCTGCTTGGACTGCAGTGGGAAAGGAGAGGCTCCGAACGAGAGCAGGATGCTGTGTCACCCTACAGGGTGACAAAATGGGGTCCCTGCCACCCAGGGGTACCTGGTTCTGGGTTGGGTGTCTCTGCCCAGCACCCCTGGCCCACGAGGAGGAAACAGCCCCTTCCATGGACAACTCATCCCACCTCCCTCGGACACCTCGCCTCCTGTGGGGTGACCACCATGCCCACCCAGCTCGCATTCCAGAAAGTTCTCCAGCCGAAGGAAAATCCATCCCTTAAACACCAGATCTTTCCATGTGCTGAGGCCGTCACTTCACTTGCCACCACAGCCCTGGTCCCCAAAACTGTGCCTCCATCTGCCAGTGAGATGAGCTGACCTCAACATTTGCTGTCCTGGGATACGGTTCCTCTCTCCTCTGTTTGCTTCGGGCCCCTGATTGGACTGATTACTAAGAAACATGCGCTCTGCCCTGGGCTGGCTGCGCGAGGCCATTACTCAACAAGAACATCTATAAAAATCTTCCCCTCCCTCCTGCAGCATTAAATCAAAGTGTAAGAATCGATGATTTATTGGCTTGATCTCGGCGTGGCTTTTAGACATAAAACCTCACCAAAATCCTTGTAAATCGCTGACCTGTTTTGTTCTAAAACTTAGCAGGTCACATTTCTGCCTCCTCCTCCGTCATTCTTTTGGCACCACCCCCAGAACACAGGGAGTCTGTAAATCAGAGACTTTTGCAGAGGTGCATCCACAGCAATGGCAAGGCAGAAAAAACCAGCCCGGAATCACAATTCAGACCCAAAGGTAAAGGCCATCCACTCCCCCCAGCAGCTCACAAGTGTGAATTTAGGGTTTTCACCTCTCTCTGCATCCTCCCATCGTTCTGTCTGGGTGCCGCCTGAGACACCCAAGCTCACTGAGAGGTATTTCCTTTCTCCATACAGCTACAGCCCTCCTCATCTCCCAAACTGAGGAAGTGAGCCATGGCATAGGGAACAAACCAGCAGAAAAACTTGCCCAGGGTCACAGACGGTGCTGGGTAGTGCCAGATACAGCCCAGCTTCCCCCTTCCAAAGCCATCTCAAAGCAGCCCCCAGCCTAGATTCCATCTTAGAGTTGCTTTTGGCACAGTCCACGGAGAAAAAACAATATCCCTTCCGCCTTCAAAAGTAACCCCTTTAATAGCAATAACCTGCTGTCTTACACCTTCAGCCTGGAGATAAATAACTGGGGTCGTCTGTAGAGCAGCACTGCCCGAAAGTGAGCGTCACCTCCCAGCCCCGTGGGGTCCCGGCAGGAACTGCACAGACACACGCACACCGACGCCTGCTGGAAGGCCAAAACCCCAAAGGAGCTTCCCCACACCTGGCTTGGCTCTTTTCTCTGCTCTCACAAAGGTCACGAGGCTGTGCTTTTAACTGGGGGGCCTGCTGGCCTCACAGAAAACACTTGCTGAGGAAAGGGCGGCTGCCAAAACTAAAAAATGCAGCAACTGTGTTAAGCTGGCAACTGCTCTCACGCTGGGACATCAGCCTAATGTGGCGGCTTTTATGGCAATTTGCATAGCATTACCCAAAAGAATTTGCTCCTCAGTTTACAAATGTACTAATAAAGTCCTTGTGTCCCTTCCCCTGGTTGTTTAAAAGACGCCTTCACTTAGAGCCATCATTAACCAGCGGGCCTGTGGTGGAGATCCGTCTCCCTTCAAGGAACCCAGGATTTTGGTCTGATCCCTTCAGCCATCCATTTTCCCAGACATTCATTAGAAGCTAATTTACCCTCCATATGCCTCCAATATTTGTCATTTGGTTGTTCCCGCTATCTCTGCCCCAGGCAAAAAACACACAGCGTGAGGCACAGCGGAGCTGTTTGGCTTTCTCCTTGAATTGTGAAGGAAGGAATCTCAGGTCAGGAGAAGGGGAAAAAGTGATTCCCAGGCAGAAAACCTGGCAGGCACGCAGCTGGGTGTTCATCCTGGCCCCTCTGGCCAGGATGTTTCTGTGCCTGGCCCCTTGGGAGTGCAGGGCTTACCTTTGGCTCTGTGGTCCTCCTCTTTGGGGCACTTCCCTCCTTCCCACCACTTGCGCTTCAGGATTTCCAGGCGGTTGTTCTCCTGCAGCTGGAGGATGGCCAGGTCGAACTCGTCGCGGAACACGGAGCCTGCAACGCCGAGAGGGACGTGGTAGGGCCCCGCCTTCCTCCCCATCACCATCCTCGCCCCTCGCCCCACCCCAGCGTGCCCAGCGACCACAGCTCCTCTCTGGGGGGCTTGGAGGGGCTGTCGGTCCATGCACGCCATGGAAAGCTGCAGCCACACCACTGGGAGCGTCCCCTGGTTCATGTCACCTGCAGAAGGTGACTCTACCTGGCCACCAGGAGCCACACAGGCCACTGGAGCAGGTCCGTGACAAGGGGAGCTTTGGCTTTTGAATGAGCAGTTCAGTGTCCTGCTCCTGCAGACCGTGGAGGTCCCTCTCATGTCACTGCACCTCCAATTCAACCTTGTTCAAACGCTCCTTCCCTCAAACTGGCCATGGAATAGAAATCCTGAGTGGGAAGGAGCCCAAGGATCATGGAAGACAAAATGTCCATGCTGGAGGAGCTCAGTCCTGTGCTGGGCATGGAGCTCTGCTGCAGTCCCAGTGTCTGCTACCAGAGATCCTTGTCTGCCACCAGAGATCCTTGTCTGGTACAAGAAACCCTTGTCTGCCACCAGAGATCCCGAGGAAGGGCCATGGGAAAGACTCTGCTTCTCCCAGTAACTCTGCACTATTGTCCCAGCCAGCAGCTTTCTGCTCCTCTTATCTGCTACGGTTTCACTGTTTAACAAGACAATGTCAGAACAAATTTAGCCCTGAAGGTAGGGATTTGTACTCACTTTGATCAGGTTGCTGTGACTTTACAAGCTTACCCATGTTCCCTAAACTAGAGTGGCTGTTTGTGTGACGGGGCCTTATGTAATCCACCTCAACTTTGTGTTGCTAAATGCCAGGGCTTAAAGGTCAGGACGAGGCTTCCAGGCTGTCCAAAAGATCAGCTCGTTTGGAATAACAATGACTAAACCCTTATTTAGTGGCGATGTTCTCTTGTGAGCTCGTACATTTGAAAGACAAAACCCCTGCATTTGTTAAACCTGATGATGAGCCCCTGAATCGCCCAACTCTCTGGCCTGCAGTTTCCAGAACCACCAGCTGTTAAGACATTCCTGCTAAAAAACTACCAGAGTTGCCACAGCATTAATTTGACATCACTTCTGGGATTGAAACAAGGAGCACAAAACGATGCACAAACACCGGCTGGGGAAGGAAACAGCAAAGAGCAGGTATGCAGAAAACAAGCAGCAATTTTGAGACATCTTTCACACGAATTATTGAAAGAGCCGCGGTCGCGTCTCACAAGGCTCTGGCCCAGAGCAGGGTCTCACATCTGGCTCTGACCACGGGCAACAGCTAAGACATAGCAAGGACCCTGGGCAGAGCTGTGAGATGCAACGTTGGCTTTTTAGAGCCGGCGCAGCCTTTGGAACGCTCCGGTCCTCTGCCGACAGCCGAGAAGGACTAGAATTGTTCTTCACTGCCTACCGACGGGCATGCCAATCCCGTAGCCCTTGGTGTCCAGAAGGCCCCCGACCTGCGTGAGGTTGCAATTGCGCTGCCGATAATACTCGTTCATGGTGGACTCCAGCAGGAAGGCGTAGTTGGAGTTCAGCACGCGCGCGATCCCTTCCTCCGTGCTCTTCACGAAGACGCTGGGCTGCTTGGAGTACATGTAATTCCACATCCGCTGGTACGTCTGGTAGCGGGAGTTCTGCGGGCAGGAAAGAGGCAGCCACGGCTCAGGGAGGAGACTCGGGGGGTCAATTACAGAAAATTAAACCCCACAGGTCAGGCGCCGCCGCGGAAAGGCCACAGCGGAGGGAGGAATCGAATCGGATTTCAGATTCGGGCTGAATTTCAGATTTCAGAAAAAACATCAAATCAGAATTCAGATTCAGAATCAAATCAGGTTTCAGATTCAGACAGAATTTTGATGCCTCGTCTTCATTTATCTCAAAGAGGCCCGAATATGTTGGGAGTTTGTTGGAAAAGCTGGGCATGACGCCCCAATTCCAAATGCCCCAATTCCAATGGGGTCTGGCAAAACTCTCTGTGCAAAATTAATTCTAGGAAAAAAAAAATAATAATTTCAGTAACCATGTATCAAAACCACACAAAAAAAAAAAAAAGCTGGAAGAAACAGCTGCTGCTTGGTTGGTTGAAACCTCTGGGTGGTCCCTGTAGAGCTCACACTGTACTGACCATCCCTCAAACATTGTCCCAACAGTTCTTCAGTGTCAGAGCCAGACTCCAGCACCCTGAGGAGGGCACTGAGGGCTGGCAGCAGCACAAAAGCTCTCTGGAGGTTGTTGCTCACAGATTTTATTCAAAAAATTACCCAGATTTGGTTCACCCCCTGCGAGGCAAGTTAAAGTGCTTGCTGAAAAGAATTGGGTTTTTTTGTCATTGATTACAATAAACTAAAGCTCAGCCAGCCCCTAATCCTCAGGGTTTGCTGGTGGCTGAACCGCCTCAGTCCAACGAAAAGAAAGCTGAGAATGATTAATCTCTCTTGCCTGCGCTGAGCAGAGTGAAACCTGCTCGCACCAAGACTTAATACAAACACACCCTGCTCTACACAAGGATTTTCACACTGTCAAGGGCTCGTTTTCTGCGGCTGGCGAGCGATGCTGGAGAGCCTCGGGGAATCTGCTGCTGACCCAGTTCCTGTCCTCATCTGTCCAGCTCTGTCCTCTGGGTGCAGCCGCTTGGACAGGAGACAGATGAGCAGGAGGGGTTTGGACCTGATTCACTGCATTTTTAAACCTTAAACGGTGTGTCAGCGTCAGGGGAAGCACTGCCAGGACAAGGTGCCTCGGGAGGGGACAAACATTCCTTCATGCACCCAGGAAGGGAGGGGAGATGGGGGCAGTTATCCATCAGAACTTTAACCTCCCCATCCTTACACCAGAGGCAAATGGATCCCAACACAGCTCAGAGCACCACAAGTGGGACAAAACCCTCTTTTCCTGATTTTCTCTCTGATTTCCTCAGTGCCAGGCAGGGCAGAGACACAGCCAGGGGTTTAAACATGAAAGCTTTCCTCAAGTGAGGCCCTCATATACAACCACCTCACTCACTTAGGCTCTGCTCAGCTCATTTGAGATGTAAAGTTTGGCTTAAAAGTAGCTGTTTTCCATACCCCTGAAGAGCATAAAGTTGGGCTGAAAAGCTCAGGCTGACTCCAGAGATTTCCCAGCCTTCCAAATTCAGTTCAGACTCAGAGTGAAGGGAAAGAGTGAGAACAAGCTTTCTCTCCTTTTGGAATTTCAACAAGTAATAAATAAATTAAAAAATCCTCAAGCAGTTCTTTGTGTGTTCAGAGCACTGCAGAGAGGATCCACCCATTTATTTCCCTTCTGAGCAGAGCGGGGAAGATAAAAATTAAATTGGGCTAAATGGCCCACATAACTCTGCACACACTTGAGTTATTTCAGTGCCACTGACCTCACACAGGCTCTCCAGCACTTTGACTTCTGCGAGCCTGCCTGGGCTGTGCAAATGTTTCTTTGCTTATCCCACCTGAAAGACTCTCAAATAAAGGCTAAAACCATGTGAAGACCTATGAAAATCTGACTTCCTGGCCAAATTCCCTTCTGTGTCCTCCAGCATGCCTCTCCCACCGTTCACCTCATCATCCCCACCCTGTGCAGGGATATCTCCAGAGACCCCCCGCTCTGTGCCAGCAACTGGACACGGGCACACCAGGCTGAGGGGGCACCCAAATCTGATTGAGGGGTGCCCTGTGCACCCCCTGCCCCCCAGGCAGCCAAGGAACGGGGTTTACTTGGAAGAAGGTCATGCTGGAGCCGCCGTGGATGGTGCCATACTCGATGGTTGTCTGGTCAGCAAGGTCATCCACGGACTCGATGGGGACGTCCATGCGCTGGACGGTCAGGAACGCTGCCAGGTTGGCCGTGTAGGAGGAGATGATGATCAAGGTGAACGCCCACCTAGGGAGAGGGAAGGGAAGATGTGATTTCCCTCAGGAAATCTGCTCTCCATCCCCACCCTTTGTGAGCTCGATATTTCTGAGCCCGGGAGAATTTGAGCTTGCTAATCATTGCCAGCTCCTTTCCCAAGGGAAAGCTGCCAGCAGTTTTCTCTTTTCAAAACATCTCTCTCTGTTTCTCAGCACAGGCTCAGCAAACAGTGTTCCCTTTGCCAGAACAACTGTCTCCAGGGGTTGTTTCCTATTCCTGACCCAATGCAGAGCAGTGTCAGTGCCATGGAGCAATAACAGACCTTTTTACACAGCGTGTTCTAAAAGAAACTGTTGGGATTGTAAATAAAGCTTCTTTCTCTGCTGACAACTGTATAAAGTCAACCTATTTCGTGTCCTACCATAACAACCCTCGGCCTCTCAGAATCCCAGAATCGCTGAGGCTGCAAAATCCCTCCAAAAGCACCAATCCCCACCTTGTCACCCAGCAAGTGAGTGCCACATCCAGTCATCCTTGAACGCCTCCACCACCTCCCTGGGCAGCCCCTCCCAATGTCCCACAACCCTTCCCACAAAGAAATTCCTCCCCCACATCCACTTCTGCCCAGGGGAACCTTCCTGGAAGGAAGGGCTGCCCTCCTTACCAGACTCCGCTGACGCAGCGCGTGGACAGAGCCTGGGGGGCAATGGTGGAGCCCTGCTGCATGAACCCCCCCACTGGGAACCACAGCGAGTTCCCCAGGGAGTACTGGTTCACCAGGAGGTTGCATCGACCTTGGGAGCAGGGGTGGGGGCTGTACCACTCGTATGGAGTCAGCCTGAAAGGACGAGAAAGGAGGAGCTCAGGGAATGCGCTGGGAAATGGGACGCTTTAAAAAAACAAAAAGGAGAGAAAAGCTGTGAAGCTCCAGCTCTCCTGGAGGCAGAGATTTCTGAGGAGGAAATGCTTTGCTGTCAGATGACGCCCAGGGCTCAGAGCTGTGTGAAACGTTTGCTCTAAGACTCAGGAGCCAGAGGCTTTCTTGTAAAGATTTGCAAAAACTTTGAGAGGCTCCGCTCTGAGCAGCTCTGCATGCATCCTGCAGCCCTGTGTGCAGATCCACACCACAGCAGGAACTCCAGATATGCAGGGACTTGATGGGAAGTAGAAATCAAACATCTTTGTCTGTGCTCCCTGCCGGAGCACGAGCACTGATGCGAAGTTCAAAAGAGAAGTGTGTGAGCCCCGACTGCATTAAACCATCAAGAAAAACTCTGTTGGTGCAAAGGGATGCTCTGAGAAGGTCTGAGGTGGAGTTGGAAGCTGAGTGCTGCTGTTTCAAAGCATCCCATCCTTCAGGGACAGGACAGAAATGGGAAATATCTGACAGCCTGCCACTGCTGTGACTGCACCTTTCTCTCCCTCTTTTGCTGTTTCCAGTGCCCAGCTCCCTGGTTGCCAAGAAAGTCTGCTAATTCATCTGCTGCACATCATCATATTGCTCTGGCTAAGAAAGCTGGGGCCTGGGAGGGTCATTTTGGGGCTACTGCCAGCACAGCTGCAGGGCTGTGCCAGCTCACATCGCATTTAGCCAGAATGAGCGGGTTATTTTCATCCCTGCATCTCCTCCCTCTCACCGTGGTGCCAGGGAGGAGGAGGAGGAGGTTATTTCCTGCAGACTTTCCATGGTGGATCAAGCCCTGGCAGCAAAGCCCAGTGCTCTGGGAGAGTCTGCAGCTCACAGGGTCAAAAGCTCCTTCCTGCTGAGCAAGGCGGGGAGCAGCAGCCAAAGCTCCCTCTCCAGCGGTGGGGAGCTGGGTGAAGGCCCCTTTTCGCAGGATCATATTTAAAACATGAGGAAGGGGCGAAAGAGGCACCAGCTGTGCATAATTCAGTGGTTTCTCCAGACCTGCGTTTCTGAGGCTGTGACAGCATTCGAAGGACCCATTAAAGCCCTGTCAGGATGACAACTTCAGCCACGCTGAGGGAGCCAGTGACAGCACAGCTCCAATTTGTGTAATGAGAATTGGGCAAAAATTTGGTCCCAAAAGGGCCATCGAGCCCTGGAGCAGTGTCTGGCACGCAGTGCAGGACACAGCTCCACTCTGCCTGTCACAGCCCCTCCACAGGGACGCTGGGAGGGCAGGGAGAGCAGCACTGGAGCCCTGACCCTGGCCCTCGATGGGGCCGTGCTGCAGGAGAGCACTCAACGAGGTATTTTAAGGCTGATTTAAATTAGTCATAGGGGAAAGGAGCTGAGAGGTGCCAAGCGAGGCTCTGCACATCAGCTGCTCTGAGATGCTCATGAACTTTCCTTTCCTCCACAAACTGGGTTGCACAGGGCCAGGGGAGCCAGACATCACTCGCGGAATTCGTGCTGACACCTCAGAGTGGATTTGCAGGTCCCTAACAGCCTCCACCCTCCCTGCTTGGGACAAGGGGTAAAAAAAAAAACATCCGCAGGGAGCATTTAAACAGCACCAAAACCTTCTCCCACCCAGCTCTGGGCACCACCGTGGCCAAACGCATCCCGAGCCAGGGCACGACGGCCATCCCAGCGCAGGGACACGGCGACAAACCCCGGTGCCCAGCTGGCAGAGGGCTGGGACGCTTCTTGCCAGCCCACCCCGGTGACCTGGGGGGGCAGAGGATGTCCCCGTGTCCCCTCTCCACGGGGCTGCCAGTGACACTAGGTGGCACCGCGAGGAAGGGAAAGGCACCGCGACATTACCGAGCCACCAAGAAGAGGACGCAGCTGACGGCCAGGTAGGCGAGCAGCATGAAGAGCCAGACGCCGGGAGAAAAGGGATCCAGGAAGGAGAAGTAGCCGGGTCTGCGGCCCTGGGGATGGAGAAGCAAAGGAGGAGTTCCAGCTGGGCTGGCTTTGGAGAGGTGGTAGTGGTTCTGGAAGGGCGCGAGGGAACGCACCCGCCACGGGGACACCGCAGCAGGGAAATGGAGAAATGGGAGAAGGGGGAGAAATGGGAGAAAGGGAAATAAGTGGGAGAAGGGGGAGAAACGGGAGAAAGGGAAATAAATAGGACAAGGGGGAGAAATGGGAGAAAAGGGAAATAAATGGGAGAACGGGGAGAAATTGGGCAAGGGGGAGAAATGGGAGAAAGGGAAGAAATGGGAGAAAGGGAAATAAGTGGGAGAAGGGGGAGAAATGGGAGAAAGAGGATAAATGGGAGAAAGGGAAATAAATGGGAGAAGGGGGAGAAATAGGGAAAAGAGGATAAAAAAACGGGAGAAGGGAAATAAATGGGAGAAATAGAAACAAAAAGGAGAATGGGGAGAAAGGGGATAAATGAGAGAAAGGGGCAAAGAAGATAAAAATGGGAGAAGGGAAATAAATGGGAGAAATAGAAACAAAAAGGAGAAGGGGAGAAAGAGGAATAAATGGGAGAAGGGGGATAAATGGGGCACAGGGGATAAATAGGAGAAAGGGAAATAAATGGGAGAAGGGGAAGAAATGGGAGAAATGGGGCAAAGGGGATAAATGGGAGAAAAGGGATTAACAGTAGAAGGGGGATAAATGGGAGAGAGGGGGATAAATGGGAGAAAAGGGATTAACAGTAGAAGGGGGATAAATGGGAGAGAGGGGGATAAATGGGAGAAAAGGGATAAATTGGAGAAAGGAAAATAAATGGAAGAAAGGGGGATAAATGGGAGAAAGGGGCTAATTGGGAGATGGGATAAATGGGGCAAAGAGGATAAAAACAGAAGGGAAATAAATAGGAGAAATAGGAATAAAAAGGAGAAGGGGGATAAATGGGAGAAGGGGGATAAACCAGGCTTTGGAACAGCCTTGTGGGGCAAACAAGCGACCCAACAAATGACTGAGTCCTGCAGCATCTCCCCACTGGATCCATCCCCTAAATCTGTTTTTCTCCCCATTTTTTTTCCTCCAGGCAAAGAAAGAGGTGAATTGAGAGAAAAAAAAAAAAAGAGGTAATCACAGCGTTCTGCCCCCTCCTGGCAGGGTTTGCTGCACCCTCACCCCTGAGGGGGTCCCCCCATCCTTGTCCCCCCACAATTAACTGGGCAGAAAGGGCTTCACCTGAGCTCACAGAGTGGGAAATACATTTGTGAAGCAAAAGGAAAAAAAAAATAAATGAGATGTTTTCAAAACTTTTCCCTCTCTGGCCTTGAAATGTTTCTTCTCTGACAAAAACCCCAATAAAATTATTACTTTTATCTCGGGAAACAAGGTATTTTTACCTCCAGGATGCGTCAGAATTTCCTGGGTTTTTGCCTCAGCAAACCACCTTTCCTTGAAAAAATAACGCTTCACTGCTAGAGAGAAACAGGTTGATCTTCTCCCAGAGCATTTTAAACTTTCACAAGGATGCTGCCACCACCAGCAAATTGTCAAACGTCACGAAATTTGTGCAAAGGGGGAGATTAATTTTTTTTTGAGAAGTTTCTCAAAAGCCAAACACCTCCCATTTTCAGGGGATTTCTCCTGTCACCATCAGCTCTGTGGTTGCAGCTCCTCTGAAAGGAAAGAGCAGCCAAGGGACAAGGGAGATGATCCCATAGCTCACAGAACCCTGTATTTTCTGTCCCAAACCACAAATCCAGTCCTGGCATCCCTAGAACAGCTCCACAGCTTCTCCAAGCACCTGTAACTGGGAAACTTCCCACAAGCCAGAGCTTTGCAAAGGCTTTTTTTTTTTTTCCTTCCCCAGACTTAGAGCAGCATTTTAAATTCCATTTCCATCCAAACCTCGCTGTTTTACTACCGAATGTTATGCAAAACCTGAATTTCACAAGGTCTCAGCAGTTCTCCTGGAGACTTGAGTTGTTGCTAGAAAAGGCAACAGTTGTTGCACAAAAATCTTCCTCTGCTAAAAATATCCAGGAGCCTGTGAAATCCTCAGCTCCAGTCACCATCTGGGAACCTGTAGCGTGTCAGGAACCTTCCCCAGCAAACCCTGCACCAAGGAAAAACCCAGCACACCACAACAACCCGTCCCTGTATCCTTCAGGACAAGATTTTGGGATCTGCACTGTCCCTGCCCGTGGTGGGGGGCCTGGGACTCAAGGGTCTTTGGGGTCCCTTCCAAGCCAAACCATTCTGGGATGAGCGTTTTTAGAGGATCTGGCTCATTAAGGCTTTCAGCAAATGCATGAGATGAAGACCAATGGTTCAGCATCCATTCTTACATTAAGTCAATTCCCAAGGAAAAGTTCAGGTTCCAGATTAATTTTAAGCTGATTCCCAAGGAAAAGTTCGGGTTCCAGATGAATTTTAGGCCAATTCCCAAGGAAAAGTTCAGGTTCCAGATTAATTTTAAGCTGATTCCCAAGGAAAAGTTCGGGTTCCAGATTAATTTTAAGCCAATCCCAAGGAAAAGTTCAGGTTCCAGATTAATTTTAAGCCAATTCCCAAGGAAAAGTTTGGGTTCCAGATGAATTTTAAGCCAATTCCCAAAGAAAAGTTTGGGTTCTCCTGGGTCTAATTCCAGAGTCTCTCTTTAAGGCAATGTCTCTCTTCTGTTCCAGGTTATCTCCTATAAACAGGTGAGCTGCAAACACTGGAAGACACCACATTCCTTGCGTCCTTTCCCAATTTTTCGGCCAGCTGCTGCTGTGATTCTGGTTCTCCAGGCCAGATGGGGCTCTCGGAGCCACAGAAACTGCAGGAAGCTGCAGCCCCAGCATCCCAAGGCACCCCCACTTCCAGGAGAACCCTTTGCTCACCCTGCTGGAGCTCCTCTCCCTCACCCAGGGAGGCCAGAGCACCTCCCAGCCCTGCAGGTGCCACGGGGTGTCCCCTCTGATCCCACCCGGAGGATCCACACCGAGGGGTGGCACTGCCAAAGGGTGGCACTGCCCAAGGGTGGCACTGCCAAAGCTCTCCCCTTCATGGCTCCCCTGGATGCCCCTCAAACCCCGCTTCCCTTCTTCCTCGGGAGCCAAGCTGCCTCAACGACTCTTTACTCCTCCAGGTGCTTGCACGCTCAGGGATGAAATGAGGCGTGGGGAAGCAGCAGGGTGTGAAGGGCACAGGCTGCTGAGCAAGCCGGAGCTCCTGGAGCACATCACCCCGGGCAGGGCAGGGGATGATCCTGCCTGGCAGCCCAGGGCTGGCAGGGAACTCACAGGCCCTGGCAGAGCCTCGGCTCAGCCTCCCCCTGCGAGACGCTCCCGTGACAAAGTTCCTTTCTGCAATTAAGGCCTTGATGTCTTCTTTATATTTCTGGGGCAGTTTGTCAATAAATTGCTCTCATTAAGGAAATTGCGTTGGAAGCTTTAAGTCTCCAGCTTGGCAATGAATCTCTCCTGCGACTTTACAGTTGTAGTAGTTCTGGTTCTTTTCAGCTCCAGTCATTTCCAGGCTGCTGGGACATATTCCTTTCATTCACAGTTGTGGGTAAGAATAAAGATATTCTGTTCCCATGGAGGGCACAAACTCTCTCTTATCTGTCTGTTTTGAAGATGGGAATGACAATATCTGGAGTCTGTCAGATATTTTTAGACAGTCCCAATAGAGCTTTGTTAATTGGAAGAGCTATTTTTCCTGGAATAGATATGTTCAAAATGTCCAATAATTGATGAAGGCCTCCTGCAAATCCTCAGATGGAAGTGGGAGAGATTAATTTACCCTCCTCCTAAGTTGTTCTTGGAAATCTTCATCTTTTTCAGCCATTGAGCAGCAGTTTTCTGGGAAGATCCTGGTGACTGAAGAGCTTGGACAGGGGGGACGTTTGGGCAGGAGAGGACAGCCCTGGATTTGTTGTTTTCAGCACTCCCTGCCCTGCACACGCAGAGTCTGGAGGGACCCCAGCCAGCCCCACTTCTCACAAGTGTTTTCCCTAAAAAGGAGGGCACAGAACTCTCTTCTGCCCCTGAAGTCAGAGGGAAAGCAAGAAAACTCAGCCTGGAGAGGCCGAAATGTTGATGTGTGCTCGGTGCAGCTGCAGGGCACCCAACCAGGGCATATCCCAGGATAACCACGTCTGATCCAGGGCAGATCCAGATCCCTCCTCTTCCTCTGGGGTCAGCAAAAGCCCCGCACAGGCTGCTCTGACTCATGAGCCGCATTTGGTTCATAACCAGCAAACGCATTCCATGGTCCTGGCGCCAGCAGTTGCTCCCACCCTGCTCTGGTGGGGAGGGATTCTGGCTGGCAGAGCTGTCAGGAGCAGGGCTCAGCTCCTCTCAGCCCCTCCCGAGCCTCCTCTGGCTGGAATGAAGGAGCTTTTCCATCCATCCTGCCCATTTTGTGTCCTCTGCAGCATTTAAGTCAAAACACTTTGAACCTCAGCTCACTTGGCCTGAACTCAGCTATTGCTGTGCACTCTCCCAGCCTCCACTTCCCCATTTTGAAGGCAAGGACTGAAAGAGCTGAGGAGCCAGAGTCATCTCCAGTCCCTCGTTCCCTGCCATGTGAGCAAAGCTGTGTAAGGCACAAACAATCCTGATTTATCCCTCGGTGCAGAAACCACCCTGGGCAGCTGATTCCAGCCCCCTGCCGAACCCAGGGGCTGCTCGGGGCTCCTCATCCACCTCCTGCCATCCCCACATCTCCCTGGCTGGGCAGAATGGGCACCTGAGAAAACCAACCAAGCCTTTTCTCTCAGCAGCCTGCGAGTTCAGGAAGCCTGTTAGAGCTCCCGTGTCAGAAATCCAGCCTTGATTGTATCACAAGCAGTGAAATTGAGAAAAATGACAGCCCTGGTTAAAGCTGCCATATTTGGTTATGTGTGATAAGAGGCACAGGCTCTGTGGTGGCTGGGTTGGCGGCGTGGGGAGGAGAAAGGGGCGAGAAATCACTTGCCACTGGAGCTAGATGGAAATTAAAATAAAATGTCATCGCATTCGGAGGAGCCCAGGGCGTGGAGACAACTCCTCAACGAGGAAGAGGCTCATTTGTGGTTATTTATTAGGCTCCCTCTCATCCGAGCCGTGATTAACAGACGTCAGCTGCAATTTTTGACATTGCAGAGGTGGTTTTTGGGGTGGGGAGGAGAAGGCTGTGGGGCCGCTCTGCAAGCCACATCCTTAAAGGAAAAATAGAACTGTCTGGTTTGACAAATATTTACCAGTTTGAGAAGTTAAACTGCCGCACAGCCCGTAGGAGCCCTCCTCAAGCTGAGCAGGAAAGGTCTGGAAGAAGGGGTGCCAAGGGCTGGAGAGGGAAGGGGGGGCTCTGAGCTTCCCTGGGGGGATCCCCCCTGTCCTGGGGAGGGCCCTGGCTGCCCCTCCACCACTCCTCATGTCCCCAGTGCAGCCAACCGGGGCTCACCGTGGGGTGACCCCTCCTGGGAGATGTCTTTGCGCCCCAGCCTGGCTCCCTGCGCAGCTCCTCTGCTCAGGTCCAAGGCGGGTCCCTCACGGAGCGGCTGAAGCCCTGCTGAGAGCAGGGAGACATTCCCCAAACCCCTCTGGAGCCTGGAATTACGGGGCAGGCTGGAGCAGGGCTGGGCTGTGCTCTGGGGGCAGCAGATGCTGCCTGCCCTGAGGAACTGCCACCCTAAAGAAGTGCCGGACAGTCCTGCAGAGCTCCCCGGGCAGAGCAAATGCCTCTGATGGACAGAGCACCCGCAAAGCCTGCCCCAGCATTCCTGCCTTTCCTCTGGAGGGAGGAACGCTGCTCAGGGAATTGCTGAAGGTTGTGGTGCACATCTGAGGCAGGACATGCACGGAATGGTTTGGGGTGGAAGGAACCTCAAAGATCATCTTGTTCCAAGAGGCAGGGGGGATATTCGCTGTCCCAGGTTGCTCAGAGCTCCACCCAACCCCGCCTTGGATGCTTCCAGGGATGGGGCAGCCACAGCTTCTCTGGGAAAGCTATTCCAGGGCCTCCTCACCTTCACAGGGAAGCATTCCTTCTGAATATAGCGTGGTATTTCATCGCCAAATCCAATTTTAATCCTAGAAGACACTGGCAGAAAAAAGCCACAGCTCCCCAAGGCAGCAGCTGATGTGAAATCCCAGCCATGGTGGGGAAGGGACAATTCCATTTGACTTCCAGGAGCTGGAAGAGTCAACCCCACTTTATTTTTTTGATTTTTTTTTTTTTTGTGATCAGCTAAATCATCGATCCTAAATTCTGCACGTAGCAGAGGAAGCAGAATTTTAACTAGATTTTAATTACTTGTTTGCTCTTGGCAGGAGCCACTCAGCGCAGAGATAGATGCGTGAATTTGTTTCTGTTCATCCCCAACGCTGCATCCTTAACAGCCTCCCGGGTGGAGAGGGGGCTGGGAGAGGCAGCTTGAATGGTGAGGTTTTTTTTTTTCCTTTTGGCTGCTATTGTTGGGCTGACAGAAACCAAGGCACTGTCACTCACAGCACACTCGACGCCCGTGCAGAATGCCTTTCCAAAATGCAGATTGGGGAGAACGAGGCTGCAAGAGGAGCTTGCATCCTGTGACACCAGGAATTTGGGAGTCACTGGGGGAAATTTGGCCTCTCCTGAGCTTTAGGGAGAAGGTAAAATAATGAAGGATGAAAATAAAAGAGGATTTATGGGAATTTGAGACAAGTTTGGCTAAGCAAAGACACAACACCGTGTACAGTCTTGAGCACACGAATCCTTGGGGAATATTCCCAACTCTTTTTGACACAGAAAAAAATTCTGCCCCACTCCTGGAAGTGTCCAAGGCCAGGCTGGACAGGGCTTGGAGCAACCTGGGATAGGGAAGGTCTCCCTGCCCATGGCCAGCAGGGGAATGGGATGGACTTTGAGGTCCTTTCAACCCAAACCATTCCAGGATCCTGTGATTCTACAACTGTGCTGAGAGCGCCCCCTGAGACTGAGGAGCTTTCCTGGGGCTGCAGGGGCTGCTGCTCTTTAGGGTGGACAAATGAGGGGGGCTGAGAGCAGAGAGGCAGAGGCCAGGCAGGGCTGTGAGCTCAGCCTGGCACCCCGGAGGGACATTTCCCCTGCGGGTAGGAAAGCACAGGGCTGATCTGCCTGTAGAGCACTTCCAGGAGGGGACAGCAAAGAAAACAACCCAGGATTCCTTCCTGACGCGAGTCTCAGGTGGGAGAAGGCAGCAAGAGAGCAAAGCTGCGATCAGGAGTGTCCCCAACACCACAGACATCCCAGCTCAGCCTCCCAGCCAGGCTGACCACTAATTCCAACTGGATGGTGACTCCAAGCCAAGTTCCTGCAACTGTGGGGCCACCCAGCCATGCTGCTGCAGCCCTCCAGCCAAGCCTGCCCTCATCACACCTCACCCAGTGGCATTAAAGCCACTTAAAGCCACTCTAAAGCCATCCTGCAGCCCCCATCGTGCCAAAAAACCCCATCATGTGCCCTGGGAGGAGTGGGGAGAGAAGCTCAAGGGCTGCGGGGCTGAATAGGAATGGAATTCACCAATCCTGACACACAGCAGAGAGACAGCAGAAAAGCAGGAAATAAAGGTCGAGCACATTTGCGTTTAAATAGGAAACCAAAATATTTTTATGAGTCGTTCATTATTCTCCTCTAACCAGGCAGGTTTGCATGCAGATAATGGAGGGACATAAATGGCTCTAAACCCAGGCTCTTACCATGTGAACTCGGTAGAGAATGCTAATTCCCAGAGTCATGAAGGGCTTGGAGAAATCGATCACCTTCTCCCGCTCCGCCGTGATCGTCAGCCCCGCCACGGCCAGGTCGGCTTTCTGGGGAGGGGGGACAATGGAAAAGGTCAGAATCCCGGGAAGGCAGCAAGCCTGGGGCCACACAGGACCCCTGCTCCTGCAGGGGGGATGTCCCACCTTTCTGGGACGGCGCTGGGGAAGCAGCAGGAGTTTTGCATCCACGGGTTCCCGCATCGCTCTGCTGGGTGGGTTCCACACAAACCCTGCTCAAACTCACCCCACAGTTTAGCCCACCCTGTGCTCTGGAGCACTGTCCCCATTTTTCCTCCCCTTTCCCCATTTTTTCCTTCCCTTTCTCCATTTTTCCTTCCCTTTCCCCATTTTTCCTTCCCTTTCTCCATTTTTCCTTCCCGTTCCCCATTTTTCCTTCCCTTTCTCCATTTTTCCTCCCCTTCCCCCATTTTTTTCTTCCCTTTCCCCATTTTTCTTTCCTTTACAGGCTGGAGCAGCTCCTTCCCCTGAGTGTTCACAGCCCTGTTGCCATTTTTTATTCATTTAATGCATTAAAACCTGGAGCCATAAACCAATAAATATTATATTAATCTATAGAAAATACAACCTCCCCCTTCCCTGTTGAACACAGCTGTCCCTTCTGGTACACCTACGGGTAGGTGACAAAGCAGCATCCTCACCCCTGAGCCATGGAGTTCACAAACCTGCCAAACCCAGACCTCTAGAACTCCAAATAAAAATAAATAAAATAAAATTCAGAGGACTGGCATTAAAGTTCGCAGATTGACTTGCAAAGCAAATGAGATTATGAGGAGGGAAAAAATAAAAATAACTTCTTCCCACGTTAATACCCTTGTAATATAGATAAGGGATTTGAATTTTAAATATTATTTTTATTACTTTAGCTCTTTTAATGTCTGTAATTGCTTTCTGTAAAAATGAAACCTCCACTCCCTTATCCATTTGTTTCTCTGCTCTGCAGGAAGATGATTACGCACGTGGAAAAAGAGAAGATGGGGGGGAGAAAGAGCAGCTGTTTGCACTTTTTGTCCCTAAATTTGACAAGGCCTGTGCAGATGCCAGGGCACCACCAGGCCTGACAGAGGTCCTGGGAAAGGCTGGGGCTGCAAGAGGGAAGAGCTGGAACCAGGAGAGGGAAAAGAACGGGAAGGTGACCCACGAGGCCAGGAAGGGGTCACGGAGAAGGTGACGCTTCCCAGGCCATGCAGGGCTGCTGGGACATGCTCAGTGGAGGTTTTTGCAGTTGTCTCCAAGAGCCTCTTAGACTCCTAAGAGGTTCGGGCGGGGATGAATGACGAGCTGAGGAGAATTTCTGCATAGCCAGGCGTTTACCCACAGGCTTTTTAAAAGACACCAATAATCCCAACGCGGCGTGCGAGCAGCTGAGCCCTGTGTAAACACCAGCAGATTACTACAGCGGGATCACTTCATCTCTGGAACGTGGCATGTGGAGAATTTTATCTAGGAGGAAAGCCTAAAGCTTCCTAAACCTCTCTTGTCTCTACTTAAAAGGTTTGTAGGTGCCATTGTCCCGGGGAGAGCTCTCCCAGCAAAGCCCCTGGAGAAGATACAGCTTAGTCCGATGACGGAATTCTTCTCCCAGTTCTCCAAACTAAACGCAATTCTACCAGCGAAGTCACAGACTAGAGCAGAGAGTAAAAATGCCGTGGCAAAAGGATTTCATGCCAAAGCTTTCAGGAAATTTTCATTCCTATCCAGGGGCAAATATAAAGGTGCTGTTAGAGGAGCAGCAGCATCCCCAGGTTTGCCCAGCTTTGGAGTCCAGGCCATTCTCTGCGGAAAAACAACATCTTGGTTGTTCTCTGATCACCTTGGTGTTGCTGAATCGTCAGCAGCATCTGGAAATGCTCTTCCCCACAGAAAATACAGTGCAAATCCATCCCCCTCCCTTTGTCCACAGAGCAGACACAGCACAGCCTTCCCCGGGCACTCAGACTTTGTGCCCAGCTCCCTTCTCTCATCCCCAGAGGGTTCTGCCATTCCATCAGAGTTGTTTCCTTCCGCTCATTCCCTGCTAACTTTTCAGGACTTTTGCCACATCAGAGGTGCAGGACTTTCCGCCGCAGAGCTCCAGCTCCTCATCACTCCCTCTCTCTTCTCTCCGCAGGCTCAGTCATGCAAGTTAAGAGCTGATCTCTGATAGCAGGCAACTTTGATCTGGGAATGGCATGCAAAGAATTCTCTGCCTGAATTTCATCCATTTCATGCTTTCAACTCTGCCTCCTGACAAAACTTCTGGTGAGTCACTCAGCTCAGGGGAGCCACAGAGGAGCTCTGCAAACCTGAGCTCTCTCCAGCCTCCCCCACCTGAGCACAGGTAGGTGTTGGGATTTTATGGCCTAGGGGATGCCCTGGGGGGGAAGAAATGGATTTTGCCTCGTGCCCCTGCCCTCTGTCTGGGCTCTGGGGAGGGGGAAAACCAAGAGGCAAAGGATGGGGGGGAAGAGGGGTTGGTTTTCATCCCTCCAGCACAGTTGCAGCTATAAATGCCGGCATGAAATAGGCTTAGAAAAAGACCCAGAGGTTTTTGGGAGCGCAGACAGCCGCTTCTGTCGACAAAACACCGCCTAAACAAGGCCAGACCCTCGCTAGGTGAGAGGAAACGCAGGTGGGCTGGCGCGCCAGACAAAAGCTGCCACCGCCACCACCCTACCTGGCATTCCCGTGGGCTCTGTCTGCATCAGGGCTCCGGAAAGGACATTAAACACGGGGGCTGAGCCGGGCTCCCGAGGAGGAACAACAATTAAGCATCCTCCAGGAGCAAATTGCAGGGACTGCCAGTCCAGAGGTGGCATCCGCCCCCTCTGACAGGGCTCAGCACGGTGCTAATGGTGATGAATGGGCCCTGACGTCAGCCCCAGCCCGGAGAGGAGCCCAGAGAAGCCTCCCACGGCAGGGGATGGCAGAAAGCAGCCGGGAGAACAGCCCAGCTCCGGCCCCACACAGACCCCCAGCCCTGTGCCAGGCTGCGGGGACACAGCGCAGGGAGCAGCCGCCAGCGGGGCGAGCCTCGGGGCTGGCGCTGTGTCAAACACCTGGAAAACAAGGCAGGACAGCTCTGGGAGCACAGGGCTGCCATCTTCTCCTGGAGCAGGAGTCCCTTGCTGGAGCAGCTCCTTGGATGCCACATCCCCTGGGTGCCTGTGACAGCGGCGCTGCCCACGGAGCTCTGACAGCATGACCAGGGGCAGCAAACCCCTTTCCTACAGTGCCCCTGTGCTCAAAAAGCCTCCCAGGAAGGTGGAAAGCTGCTCAAGCTTCAGCCCCCACCGCTGCAGACCCACAGCAGCGCCAGCACTGGGTGGCTGCCCCAGTGGAAACCCCTCCGGCTGGAGCTGAGCCTGCTCTCTGCAGGATCATC
Organism: Donacobius atricapilla; assembly: GCA_013397315.1. Lineage (NCBI taxonomy): Eukaryota > Metazoa > Chordata > Aves > Passeriformes > Mimidae > Donacobius > Donacobius atricapilla. Next base: position 286,115 of record WBMY01013788.1, read on the forward strand.
TCCAGGGGCTCTCTGCTACCCCACACAACTCCGCGATGCTCAGATTCTTGCATTTAAAGGCAGCGGGGTCACTCCAAACAGGTGTCTGAGGGGTTCGTTTAAGGACAAATGCGAGTTCTGCCATATCAGAAGTGACAGCCTGAAGACCCTGGAGGCTGCAGCGCTCCCTGCAAGCCACAGTCAGGGTGGGGTGACCAGCACAGGGCAGGTGCCAGCCTCGAGTCTGCCCTCGCCCCTCTTTCCCCACCTGGCCTCTCTCTGTGGGTGGGAGGACAAAGCCCGTGCCAGGTGTTCACCCCGCCCCTGGCAAAGCCAGCTGGGGTGAAGCACCAGGAATGGGGACCCAAAGCACGCGGGGCCAGCAGTGAGACCAGCCCCGCTCACCCCAGCCTCCCCAGCCTGTGTTTGGTTTTCCAGCAGCGCTTTGCAGAGCCCTCTGTCCATCCCCTCGCTCCCCAGCCTCTCCTGGAGCCCCCCTTGTCACAGCTGCCACCACCACAGCCTGCAGACACCCTCCCCCTGCCTCCCTTCACCCACACACAGCTTTTCTCTCCACACACCATGGCGAGGGAAGAGCAGGACTCTGCCGGTTCTGGAGTCTTCCCCCTCCTTTCCCCTTCCTGCCATTCCCCAGCTTTGGAGCAGCTGAAGGGAAAGCAGCACCTGGCCACCAGCAAGGAAAACCAGCGCCCCAAAGCTTCAAGGGGCTTTCTGTTCTTGGTGTTGCTGCTCCTGAGGCTGGACAAGATGGACAACTTCACGTCCCTCACTTCAAAAAGAGCTTTGCTCACCACTGATCCTGGGCAGACTCAGGCCAGGCATGGTGGGACAAGGCTAAGGCTGTCGTGCTGCTGTGAAAATACATCCCTTGGTTTGTGTCATGCCAGAGAATTCATTTCAGCTCGAGGACGTGCTGGGGAGAGAGGGAAGGGGAAGAGCAGACACCAACAGGGAGTCTGAGCCAGAGCTGCACTGCGGTGGCAGGGAGCAGGATGTAATTCTTCCAGCCCAAAATGCCCTTTAAGTCTCTGATGCCAGCAAGGAGGAGATGGGAAGATTTGCTGCTCTCCCTTGTTTGTTTGTCTGTGCCAGAGCCAGGAAGGCTGACAGGGAGAGTGGCTTTACTGCCCTGCTCCCTCCAGGCATCAGCAGGGTGCTCAATCTCCCTGCCCCGCATGCTCAGAGGGACAAATTAGCCCAGGCTTTTCTGCGCTTGTCACATCTCTCGCTACAGAATGGGCTGGAGGGACTCTTCATCAGGAGCTGGAGTGACAAGACAAGGGAGAGAGGCTTCCAGCTGGAAGAGAGACTGGGAAGGAATTCTTCCCTGTGAGGGTGGTGAGGGGCTGGGATGGAATTCCCAGAAAAGCTGAGGCTGCCCCATCCCAGGGAATGTCCAAGGCCAGGCGGGATGAGGCTTGGAGCACCCTGGGATTGTGGAAGGTGTAAAGAGGGTTGAAACTAAATCACCATTCTGTAATTCTCACTCCTTCCAAGGGATTTCTCCCAAGCCAAACCTCCATGAGCTGATCCCAAACTGTACGGGATTCCCAAGCCATCCCAGTCCCCCTCTTCCTTACCTCCCAACCTGCTTTGTGAGCAGGTCAAGAAGATAGGTCCTGGTGAATTTGGGTCAACAACAGATTTGTGTTTGTACAGCACCCTGCTCAATCATATCAGGGTGCACAATTAGCTGTAATGGAATTCCCAGCGCTTCAGAATAAATCAATAGCTGCTTAATTTAGAAGCAATAAAACGAAACATTTTCTCCCCAATAGCCTGGAGTTGCTCTGAGGAGATTTCGTGCCACAGAGGCATTACTGGGGAGGCATTGCACGGAGCTGGATAATTCTGTGACCTTTTGGTCGTGCCCACTGAGTGTGAGTCAAACCTTATTTTCTCATGGCTGATCGGGATCAAGGTGCAATTATTTTCTTGCAATGATACTGTGCTGGACTGAGGCAGAGCTTTCAGCTTTTTGGGAAGGATTTGGAACTTTTGTGAGAGGTTTGTGCCCCAGCTGATCCCTTTATGTCCTAAAGGGGCAGAGTGTCCAGGGATAAATCCACTGAAAGAGGAATATGTGCACCCAACACAGGATCTGCTGGATCCCATGAGACAGAGGTGAACAAGGGGCTGGAATCAAGGATAAACTCCCTTGGGGACTGACTGTCCAGGATGGACAGAAGCCCCTTGGGCAGTGAAATGCCCTCAAAAAACAACACCCCAGGCAGCCCTGAATAAACACAACACCAAGAACACACAGCTCTGCCCTGGCTGACCTGAGCCCAGTCCCTGGGATTGATCAAAAACTTGCTGAAACCATTATAAAAACTCCCAGGGACACAGGGAGAACAAGAGACAAAGCTGCTTCTCTTCCCCGATTTGTGATCCAGCCTCACAGGCTCTGACAGCTCAGCTCTGCAGAAGCAGAAGTAAAAAATCCTCCTAAATAAGGCTCAAGCTGCAGAAGTAACAAACAGTTTCTCTGTGAAGATGAAGTTAAAACACTCATCGCTGGAGAAAAACAACCCTCCAGAAGGTCCCATTTAATGAAGAGGCACTGCCAAGGTTAGTAGGCCACGAGTTTGATGGCTGTTCCCTTCCTTTGATCAGATGCTGCTCTCGGCTCCTTCCCTCTTGCCTCCCCAAAGGAATGTTGCAGGAGTGTAATTGTGTGTGTGTACACACGCAGAGACACAAAGATGGATAAAAACGATGCCAATAGCCTGGAGCATTTGCAAACAGCCTCACAGAAGCTCTTTTAAAAGAGCAGATGGAGGTGGGATCTCAGCTGGCGTTGAGAGCGACTGCTCAGGGAAGGGTGACCCAGGAGACAGGCAGAGCTCAGGGGAGTCTCCAGTCTGTTCAGTGCCCTGACTGTGACCCTCAGAAAAACCAAAAATCAGACAAAGAGTTGTCCCAGCTGACCTCAAACACTCAGTTGGAACTGCTGGAGGGCTCTGAGCATCACCCTTCACCATGTGGGGAAGAAGGAGAAGGTGCCAGTGGGCATTTCTAGAGATCATGGACCCGCTAAATGACCACAGAATCACGGAGAAGACCTCCAAAATCCTCAAGCCCAACTTTCAGCCGATTTCCACTGAGCCCAATAAACCACGGAGTGAAGTGATGCTCATTTTCCAGGGGGGAAAGATCTGGCAGGAGCCTCAGATCCCTGCCTGGAGTCACAGCGGATGGATTTGGACCTTTGCTCCTCTGCTCTGGAGAAGGCAAATGACTCAGGGTCTCCTCTGCCACAGTGGGGGGGATTATCAGCAATCCACATCACCATGGATTTGTCACCAGCTGGGAAAGTGGCTCGGGGCTCTCCCAGGCACGTCAGTGATGACAAGGCAGAAATCAGCGAGGAAGTATTGGCTTAAACAGCACCAATCCCACGGTTAGCTGTGGCTAAGCCTATTTTCCGAAGGATCTCAGAGCATTTCGTGAGCTCTATTTAAGCTTCAGGAAGCCTGGGAAGGATCACAGAGGAAAACAAAGAGCAAGGAGGAGGGTCCAGGCTGGCTGAGCCCAGGTGTACACAGAATTATTCTCAAACCCAGCAAAATAATTCAGTTTTCAGCTTTGCTGTTGGGCAGCAGCTCCACAGAGCAAAGCAGTGAAAAGATCTCGAGCCATGCCCTTCAAGGAAATAGGACATATTCTTCTGCAAAAGCAGCACTGAGTTAAGCAGCTGAACTGCATCTGCCAAAACTTTTCTAGGCAGAAATGGGATTCTTACTTCCTTCCATCCCAGTGTGGTTTTGTAAATTTTTTTCAGCTTCTACCAAGCTCTGCATTTTCCTGTTGCAAGTTGTCATTAATCTTTCCGCTAGGAAAAAAATAACCTATCCTGTAATGAGTTTTTACACAGGATCCCAGAGTCCAAACTTCCTTTCCAACAAAGTGAGCACCCCGAGAGGATCCCAAGGCCCTGTTCTTGCTCTGACTTCTTCCTATGCTGTCACACCAGCCCAAGAAACACATCTTCCATCAGGAGAACACATGAAGTGGAAATCCTCTGCTCCAAGCCTCCCGAAAGGAATAAAACCCCATCCATCCTCATCATCACCAAGCACTGGGGCTTTGCAGCACCAAATCCAGCACTTGAGCGCGTCCAGAGGAGGCACCGAGGCTTGCTGAGGGGCTGGAACACAAACCCTGTGAGGAACGGCTGAGGGAGCTGGGGTTGTTCAGCCTGGAGAAAAGGAGGCTCAGGGGTGACCTCATCCCTCTACAACTCCCTGAGAGGTGGCTGTGCTCAGCTGGGGTTGGGCTCTTTCTCCAGGCAGCACTGACAGGAAGAGAGGACACAGCCCTGAGCTGTGCCAAGGGGAATACAGGTTGGATATCAGGAAAAAGTTTTTTACAGAAAGGGTGATAAAGTACTGGAATGATCTGTCCGTGGAGGAGGTGGAGTCACCATCCCTGGATGTGTTTAAAGAAAGACTGGATGTGGCACTGGTGCCGTGGTTTAGTTGAGGTGTTGAGGCTGGGTTGGACTCAGTGATCTTGGAGGTCTCTGCCAACCTGGTGACTCTGTGAATTCTATGAACCCCAGCAGAGCAGAGTTAAAAAGAGAAGCTGATCCACTCACCCGAGCTATCAGCTCCCCAACCATCCCCGTCCAGGTGCCGTTGGCCTCGGGGACTCCGTAGACGCCGTCCCCGACCAGGTGGATTTTGTAGTTGAAGCGCAGGATCTCTGCCAGCTCCTTCAGCATGTCCACGCAGAAGCCCTCGTAGCGGTCGTTGCCTTCCAGCTCCTGGTGGTTCCACTTCAGCATTAAGTAAGGGTTTTCCTGCAGTGAAACTGGGCAGCTGTCATTCCCATCTTAGCCGAGGTGTCCCGCCAGCACGGAGCAGGGAGGGTGATGGAGCCCTGGGCACTGGGAATTTCAGATTTCTGTGCTGGCAGGCACTGAGCCCCAAGCAAACCCTGCACTGACCTGAGGCCGTGGAACAGGCTTCCAAAATTGAGTGACAGCACTGGGATTGTGGGTGTGGAGTTTGAATAGAAGTGTGTGATGTCACAGGGTGGAAAACCTGGAGTTTGAGGCTTTAGAATATAGTAATAGATATGAGCCAAGATGGAGGTTTTAGGGCATAGGCTGAGTTCTTCTTTTTCACCTTCTTCTCCATGGGTCTGGGTGGTGTTTTGTAATTGGGTAGAAAAATCCACATTGCAGATCACAAGTGGTTGGTTATTGGGTTAAAAGTAAAAATAACTTAGGTGTCATTTCATAATTGGACAGTTTACCCTTAAAAGACCTTGGAAAGAGAGACAGAGCCATTTTTCACTTTGTTAGCTAGAACTCACAACTTGTGAAACTGTACTATAGGTAAGAATTAATAAACAACTGAGTCTGAACACAAATTTCATCTCTCAAGCACTTAATCCCAGCTCTAACAGAAGAAAAGAAGATAAAAACCCCATAGGAGGGCAGTGCCAGAGGCTCACAGGGTGGGTTGGCTTGGACAAAACTTACAAAACATCTAGTTCCAAGCCCCAAAAGCACATCCCAGCCCAGTGCATCCCTCTCAAACGGGATACAATTGAGGAGGAAAGCTTGGGGGCTCAGGTGGTGCCAAGCTCTCAGAGCTGTCTCCACTCTGGTGTTCCCTGGCTCTGCTGTGTGGAGGGGCAGCAGATTTATCCTGGTTTAGGACACGAAGCAGAGCTAAGGGGGGATGATTTGGGGGCTGTTTGCAACTGGGAAGTGCAAGAGCAGCCCAGTGACTCCTCCGAGTCATGGCAGGACATCCAGCCTTCAATCTCTCCTGGCACAGAGCCACCTCTCCAGCCTGTCCCCTTTTCAAACTCTGTGGGATGTGAGGGGACAGTCAGGAGTCTGGGCGTCCTTAAAGGAGGAGCAAAAAAAAAATCACTGGACAGGCAGCACCTGGAAGGGAACCTGTTGAACACAGCGGTGCCAGGTTTTCATAAAAATCGTGCCCGTCTTGGCCAAGTTTTATTATTTTGTGGGCAGAAGGGGCAACTGTCCCTTCCAAGTCAGCAGCTGCACCCCAAACAAGAACCCCATTCCGAGCTGGATGCAAACTGGCAGCGTGTCCCCATCCCAGCCCTCCCCTGCTGCCTCTGAACCCATCAAGGACCATTTCCACATGCAACACCGACTTGGGCTTGGTGACACTGCCAGGAATTGTCCCCCACGCCGCAACTCGAGATCTGTTCGCCTCTCCCTTGCGGAATCAGCACAGGGCAGTGCTGAGGGGCAGGAGCAGGGAGCGATATTCCAGCTGAGCCCACCCCTGAGGGCTGGGCTGGCCTGACGGGAAGTGTAGGTGCCCCCTCCCTTACCAGGATGGTGGTGACAATGAGCGTGGTGTTGAACAGGCTGTCCGATATGTTGGAGGAGAAGATCCTGTTGTCCATGCTGAGCCCTTCAGAGACGTGCCAGTGGCCAATCTGCAGAGACAAACAGCACAATGAGGGGATTTATAGGGCGAGTCACTGCCCATATGGCTCTGCTGAGTGACGGCCTGTTTGGGGATGCTCCATTACCTTCACAAGGCGCCCCGGAACGGGTCAGCAGAGACATTAACCCTCTGTGCACAGCCCCACCTGCTCTGCGGGGCCACCAACCCGGCCCTGCGCGGCCTTCCTCCCCGCAGAGCCCTGCTCAGGGCAGCTCCCCAAGAGCCACACGGCCTTGTGTGGCGTCCCCAGATGCCACCAAACGGGTCCATCTCAGCCAGAAATCCCCAATCTGTGGGCTTGTCCCTCCCAGTGTGGTGCTGGGAGCCTCTGCCCTCGCACCTTGGTGGCAGGTGATGGGACAGAGCCACCTTCTCAGTGGTGCCGCTCCTCCACTCCTCTTCCAGCTCTTAACTACCACAATTAAGCACTTCCAAAGCCTTTGATTCAGGCTCATCACAGCCAACAGCCCAATTTACCCATCCAAGCATCAGTGTGGCTGCAGCAAACCCAAATTCCCAGCGTGGATGGCAGCAGCCAGTCCCCCCAGCGCTGGGAGGACGTCGTGATTCAGCTGTGACACAACTGCCTTCAGCCAGGGGGGAGGAATATTCCACAAAACCTAATTTTAACTTCAAGAGCCTAATCGCCGAGCTCTGGGCAGGGAGATCAGCACCTCCAGCAGCTCGTTCAGAGTGTGCAAATTAAACTCTTGCTCTCTTATTGTCCTTAAAAGAGCCTCTGCCTTCCCTCCTCTGCTTTACCTCGTGGGTACAGGGGGTGCTGAGGGTGCCCAGCTTCCTCTGAACCCCCTTCTCCTTTTTCTCCTTTTTTGCATCAGGTTCCAGCACTCTGCTGGTGACCCCTGACACCTCTGGAATGGGGTGCTGTGGCCCCGAGAGGCAGTGGGTGACCCTAAATGTCCAGGGAGGCTCTTCAGAGCTCCCCTAGAGCAAATCCATGCCCAGCTCCCTCCTGTGAGACCGGGACTGAGGCAGGCTCTCCTCTCGCTGTCAGGGTGGGAGAAACAAATTGATTTTCCTTTCTGTCACGGGTTAATCTTGTTATGCCCAAGGAGGGGAGGGAAGGTGGTGTGGAGCCCTGGGGTTGGCTCTGTGCCTGCTCTGGGCACTGGTGTGACCTCAGGCTCAAGGACTTGGGGGCGGCTTGGATCTGAGCCCAGCACAGACACCCTCACTGACCGAGGAGGGTGCTGAGGGAAGGGCCAAGCCCTTTCTGGGGTCCTTTGGGTGCTGAGGGAAGGGAAAAGCCCTTTCTGGGCTCCTCTGGGTGCTGAGGGAAGGGCCAAGCCCTTTCTGGGCTCCTCTGGGTGCCGAGGGAAGGGCCAAGCCCTTTCTGGGCTCCTCTGGGTGCTGAGGGAAGGGCCAAGCCCTTTCCTCTCCAGGTGCTGGTGCAAATCCCGCCCAAGTGACCCTACAAGATTGCCACAGTGGCAGTCTGTGAGCAGTCCCAAATCCAGCCTCCTCATCCCGAGGCACAGGGAGCAGTGGGAAGGGCGAGCAGCACAGCTTTGCACTCAGAATCAGCAAAGTGCATCTCCTGGCCCTGCACAGACACCCCAACGATCCCACCTTGTGTCTGAGAGCATTGTCCAAACCCCCCCAGAGCTCTGGCAGCCTTGGGGCCATGCCCATTCCTAGCGCCGGGCTCGCCTCTGGGAACAACAGCCCCAAACTGGGAGATTTCCCGTGGATTTCTCGGGCAGGGAGCCCTTGGAGCACAGCTTTCAGTGCCCTGCACAAGTCCTGAATCCATGCAGGATGAGCCCCCCTGAATTCCCCACCTCTGCTCTGATTGCTGAGCAGCAGCCCCTCTGCAGCAATCGCCTCTCAGAGCGAGTCATCACTCACAAACATTGCCTAATTTTTCTTCCCTCCCGGATTTCTCAACCAGAGATTAGTGACAGATTAACTTTAATTTTAACAGCCCTCGCTGTTTGACAATTTGTCCCTCCCCTGCTGGCATGTGCTGAGACTAATTGCCTCTTCTCCTGACAGTGCTGTGGGTTTGACCTTGCCTTTAAAAGCACCAAGGCCACGCAATCCCACGTGCTGGGGCACTTCTCCCCATCCTGGCTGGCCCCAGCTCACCCCTGTGCCCTTCAGGGGCTGACAAAGCTCCTCAGGATGCTGTTTCTGCCGTGTCAGAGGGTGTCTGGGCCCCTCACGCCCCTCTCCCGCAAGATGGATGGCAAGGTGATTTTAATCATCTCTATCTACATATAAAGAGCCTCTGGAAAACAGAAAACAAATCCATCTGCAAAGTTTTTTAGAAAGCAATCAAATGTTCCACACGGACATGGATGAGGCCGTCCTGCTGTTAAGACTCTGGACAAGGACTTCAGGGTTTTTAGGACTCGGGGTTTTTAAGCAGCGGATGTGATTGGCCTGTATAAATACTCCAGGTGGAGGAGGTCTGTGGCAAAGAGGTAGAACAGCTTTTTGAAGCTGAAACGATGGCGTTGGCACAAAAATAAACACAACAAACCAGCCAGGAATAAACAGGCTGACAAAGCAGGGGAGAGGCCCCTAATGATCAGAGGAGCTGGAGTGATACCTGTCCTAGAAGAGCAACGAGGGCAGCACAGCCGGCTGGAGCTCAGCGCCTTTGTGAGAGGGATTATGTGACCTGGTGACAGGTGGCAGCCCAGGGCCTGGGTGCAGAAAGGTCCCTCCTTGTCCTCAGGGACGTGAGAGCCCCACGGCATCATCCCTGCACCTCCCTGTGCCCTGGGGAGACCCAGCCCTGCCTGAAACACCCGCAGGCAGCTCTGCAAACACAAACTGTGAAACTCAGAGCGTGAACCAGCCCAAAACGCCCGGAACGAGCAGGGAAGTGCCGCTGCTCGCTGCTCGTGCCACTGCTCCATCCCCACAGGCAGACGAGGTGCCTCAATTTAGCTGCTCTGAAGAAGGTGTGATTTGGGTTGGTGGCACAGAAAGATTTCTCACCTCTGTAGAAAATCCCCACGTGGAGCATTCCTGCCTGGTTCCTTCCACCCTGCGAGCAGATGCTTTGAGGCTCCTCAAAGGTGATGAAATACCTCTCAAAGTAATGATTTTAATGAAATCTTCAGCTTATTTTTCTTTATTTCTTGTATTTCTGCATTCCAATTGTTTTTCTGTAGGCACAGAGGTGACACGGCAAGACCTCTCCACGAGCTTCAGAGGCACCACAGGTATTTACCATCCCCATTCCCAGCTTCGAATTAAGGCAAAGCCAGCCCTGAATCCCGATCGTGGAACGGGCAGACAACAACAGGCACCTTCTGGGCTCTGATTACAAAGTGCTGCCCCTCAGCTTGCAGCCATCACCTCCTCTCCTGTCCCCAGGAAAAGGAAGGAGTGCACAATGCCATCAAGGTGCCCCGAGGAGAGGGAATCTGGGAGTGGCCGGGGAGGGGAAAAAGGGAATCGAATGAAGAAATGAAGGAAATCCCCCGGAGGACGCTGCCCAGGGCTACCACGGGCTTGGATTCCTGAGTGACATCGCTGATGCCAGCACAGCAAGGAGGCAAAAGTTCCCCCCACTGAAATTCGCACTGAAAGCATCACCTATTAAACCCAAGAACCGCGAGATGCACACGCACACCTCACCCCTGAGGCCACCAGCATCCCCCAGATGTCCCCTCCTCCCCAGATGTCCCCTCTGGACCACAGGACTGGCACTCGGCACAGCCCAGGCAGGGCTGTAGGGGCACACACCCAGTTTGTCGGGTCCTGGGGGCAGAAGTCGTGGAGCTCTGGGCAGAACCTGTCCCTGGGCTGCTCCTGGGGGCAGCATTGAAGAGGAACCGGTCCCACCGAGGCTGATTAGCTGCTGCTAAATTAAAAAGGTTTGATGTGGCAGGGACTGCGGAGGGTCCCAGAGCTATCGGCGGGGAACTCATCTGTATCTCATCAACAGCCCAATTAACAGCCCCAGCACTTCCACTGCTCTGTCTCAGGACACCGGCAGGGCCCGTGGTTAGGTGGAGACTGATGGGCCCCCCTTAGGATGGGGAGAGCTGGGCTCAGGCTCTGCAGCTTCCCCTTCCCCGCCCTAAATCACAGCCCCTCCTCATTCCCTTCCCCCCGTGAAGTTCCCAAACCTCAGCTCGTGATTCCCAGCAAATCAATCTGCTGGAACTCTGCAGTGGTTTTTAGAGGGGCAAAGAAAGAGGGGGGGGAAAAGAATAAAAAGATGACATTTACCAAAGGCAGCCCCTGTCAGATCTATAGATCACCAGCACATTAATGAGCCTGTGCTTTATCGAGCATCCTGTGAGCAGAGAAAGCTGCTCTCATATGGCTGTGGAAAAAATTCCTCTGGTTAAGCTAAATCAGGAAAAGACGCGTTTGGTGCGTTACATAAATGTATTAAAAATTGGATGTCAAAAAGCCCTGCCTCTCCTTGCCCAAAAGCAGCAGCGAGTTAGAGAATCTAAGTGTCTCTAATTTGCTTGCTGGCTGGATCAGCCTCCAAATTCGGTGAACTCTCCATCAAAGCTGATGAGCTGGAAGTCCCTGTGGCTTCACTGGATAGAAGGAGAGCGAGGAGGAGAGGGAAAGAGAGGAAGAGAGGAATGGGCAGAGTTAAAATGAGCTCGGTTAAAACTAAGCGGGGGATAGAAGGGTTTCAAACAAATCAGTTAACACAACCCTTGGGAGCAAGACTGTCTCCAGGATGTGAATGCCTGTTCTTTACCCTGTTCCTTTAATTAAAATATTTCTAATGATTTATTTAGTCCTTTTCATTAAAAGACGCCAGGCTGGCAACAAGAAAATAACCATTTATGGCACAGCAGAGCTGCCTTTGGCTTCCCTTTGCAGGATCGTGGAGGGGAGGCAGGTCAGGCAGGAGCCTGCCAGGTCTCACAGCTCTCTGGGGATGCTCTTCCCAGCTAAACACATCTCAGCAAACTCCTCTATGCTGGGAGGGGCCCTGACACCCCTCTGGGCACTGCTGTGGATCAGGAAAGCTCCCTGAGAAAGGGAGGGAAGGCAGAAAAAGCTGTCACAGGAGCAGCTTTATGAAAATCAGCTCTTTCCTGGTGGGTTTGTGACAGGGCAGGGCTTGCAGCCACCCCTAAGGGGCTGCCCTGTCCTTCCAGCACTTTTTCCCTGTGGCTGGAGGGGTTGTCTCCCCCTTGCAGCCTGATGGGGAATTTGGAAAGCTTGATCCCAGAGCAGCTTTCCTGGGCATCTCACAGACACAACGCTCCTCATTTACCGAGCTGTTACCACAGGTCAGCAAAGGTTTTCTCCTGTCACACCAGGTTTGTGGGGAAGAGATGAGGCTTTGGTCTCAGGGCGGATCAGGCTGCAGTCACAGCTCCCCGTGGAGCTCGGGGAGAAGCTCTGCTCCAAGAGGACCTGTGAGTTTAATGTGAAGTCCCTGCCACGTCCAAACACATCAAAACCAAAGCTGTCACAGGGAGCTTTGCAGCATTTCCTTCCTGAATCCAGCTGAATTTGTGCTCTTATTAATGCAGATGGGCTTGGATCTGTCACTTCTGTTCAGAGGGTGAAGGGTTTGGGAGAGGATTAAAAGGGCATTGATGCTGTGAGAGATCTCTGTGGGGAAAATGCCATCCCGATCCCCCCTGCTCGCTCAAAGAAAGGCAGCATCAAAGCCAAGCTGTCACTTGACAGGTAAGAACTGGCAGGTAACATCCTTGCCAAGGCTGAAATTCACTGCTGCCAGGCCAGGAGAGGGTTCCTGGTGCCAAAATGCTCTGTTGGTGAGGGTAGGATACAATAGCTTTTGTTTTCTGCCAACATCTAGAAGTGGCAATCTCTGAGAAAAGGGCAGCAGGGAAACAAGACAGATGAAACTCCCATTTTTTTTTTTTTCCTGGGACTTCTATTTTTTTTTTCTCCTGGATAAGGTTTGGATTTAAGTGCAAATTCCTTCGATTTGTGTCATTTAATCTCACCAGTCTGATATCCTCAGCTTCAGCTCAAATCAGAAAATATGGCTTGGGCAGAAAGTGTGAGCTGAGGAAATACCACTCAAATTAATGATTTTAATGAAATCTGCTCAGTGTTCTGTGGGCAGAGGAAAGCTGTGAGGAACCTACGAGAGCTGAGACAAAAAGTAAATGAGTGTGAGCAAAGCAAACCTGTTAGAGAGGAACCATAAACCACGAGTGAAATGAGCTTGGACTTCCCCTCACAGGGGAGCGATGATGGGGCGCTCCTCACTTGGGGTTGTCCCATTTCCTTTCCCTCCCAGAAACTGTGAAAAGGCTCCTTTTTTTCCCCCATTTCACAGAAAATTCTCCCATTTCCTCCCCCATCCAAATAATTTTAAGCAAATGCAGCCACAAGCTTAAGAGCTAAAGGGTCGTGAGCGTGAGCTCGCACCTGGCCCAGGCTCCCTGCCCTGAATTAGCACCTGTGACAGGCCAGAGATTGGCTCTGCCATCACCTCCTCCCGGGCCTGATAGCTTAAGACAAATCCAAATCATCCTGAGGCGCGTTCCTGATGAAGTCAAACACGCTGAGTTTGCCAGCTGGGGCTCAGCCAGAGCTAGGGTGACACCCCGAGCACTCAGGGTGCAAACGAGGGGGGTCCACGGCCCCTTTTTGTTGGAACCCTGGAGGCTGAGAATTTCAGGCTTTCTGTTCTAAAATGCACTGACCTCAAGCAAGCGCCACATTTGACCTGAGGCCACGGGACAGGCTTCCAAAATTGAGTGACAGCACTGGGGTTGTGGGTGTGTAGTTTGAACAGAAGTGTGTGATCTCGTAGGGTGAAAAACTTAAGATTTAAGGTTTTAGTATATAGTGATATATATAGAGCAATATGGAGGATTTTGGGTGCTAAGTCCTTCTTCTTCATCTTCTTCTTCATGGTTTTGGGGTTTTTTTCTAATTGGATGAAAGGCTCTGCATTGCAGACCTTGGGTGGCCATTATTGGGTCTAAAGTATAAATAATATAGGTGTCACCTCATTATTGGGTGATGAGTGCTTCAATAACCTCGGAAAGAGTTAGAGACATCTCCATTTTCCACCTTGTTAGTTAGAGCTCATGACTGGTGAGACTGCACTAGAGATAAGAATTAATAAACTCCGAGTCCCAACACGGAACTGCGACTCCCGTGTGCTAATCCCGGCTCTAACACGAAGAAAAGAGGACAAGAAACCCGCACCTTTTGGTGCCCAGAGCATCCCCCTGAGCCAAGGACAGACCCTTATAACTCCCAGCCCTCCCCTGGCTGCTCTCACCTGCCGGAAGCCGCCCCGGGTGTGCTGCAGGATTTTCAGGGCGTAGTTGGAGCGTTGGCCTTTGCTGTTGAATTCGATGTGGCCGGTGAGACCTTCCAATTCTACCTGTCCAAGAGAGACTCAGTTACAGCGCCCAGCGGGGCTGCCCCACCCCAGAACCCCCCCAGAGACACGGGGCACGGCCCCACACACCCCACGCTCCCAGCAGAACAGCAACGCAACCCTCTTATCTCCATCCGAATTATTCCTGGAGTCTGAACAGAGAAAAGACCTGGAGAGGAGCAGGGGATCAGCAGCACGAGGTGCAGGACTCCCCAGATTTCCTTGCTTTGGAAAAACCAGCTCCACCACCCCTCACTGCCTCCCTCCAGCCCAAGGCTAACACCACTGTGTCTCCGAGCAGCAGGGCTATGGGGAGCTGGAGGATTTTGTTGTCCCTGGCTAAAGGTGAGATTTAAACCAACGGGAAAAAGTGGCACAATGCTCAGGTTGAGCTGAGATTTCCTTTGGGGAAAAAAAAAAAACCCTTATAAATAAAAAACCCTTATAAAATATCCTTGTCTCATTTACACCCCAACAGGCTCAGAAACCTGGTCCTGCTGCACGGTCACCTCAGCTCTGAGGAGCCACTAACTCCAACTATTTCACAAGGATGAATTTTCAGAGTGTTCTTGTGCCAGATTTAGGCTTGTTGGCTCCAGAAATGACAATTTTGGGTTCAAAGGAGCCCAAACCCGTAGGGGAACTCGTATCTTGCCCCAGAGCTCTGAGCAATTGTACTGCGTGATCTCCTATCAGCTCAAGTCACTCAGAAACATTCATACTTTAAAAAAAACCCCACTGAAATCCAACTTTGCTGCAGAAAACCCTGAAAACAGGAGAGTTTCATGTCATCCCAAGGCCGGTGACGACCCAAACCCTCAGATCTCTCTTTTCGCTGCCTTCAAAGAGCGCGGGCAAAGCCAGGCCTGCCGCTGGTGGCGAGGAGCAGCCCTCAGCCCCCTCTCACCATTCTCAGGTAGTTCATGAGGCTGGTGCCATGCTGCCAGATCTGGGCTGAGCCGCAGGACAGCGGCTTGACGCCGATCTCCTGGCTGCGGTTCAGCTCCTGCACCGCCGTCACCACGGCGTACACCGCGTCGAAGAGCAGCGCCGAGGACAGCTGAGGGGGGAAAGGCGGGGAAAAGTCACTCTCTCGGGTAGCGATGTGAGATGTAGCCAAAAGTTAGTATTCTATTAGCAGCTGGTAAGACCAGTTAAAGTGTTCAAGTGTTCTTTATCTCTTCTATAGAGTCCTTTAGTTAGACAGATAATGGGAGGGGGGAAAAAAGAAGCCACAAGAGCCATTTCAGAGAGCTGAGCACCCCTCCACAGCTCTTTGATGGCAGCATCACTTGTGGACAGCAAACTCATCCCCTCAGAGCAATTAAACCATCGCTTGCACAGATCCAGCCCTGGGAATTCCATCAGTGCCAATTCCCCTCTGGGCAGAGCCCACTCCCGGCGCTGCTGTGGGAATTTTCACTTTTCAGTGTGTTTTAGCTTGCAATGCAGGATGTAACCAGCAGTCAGTATTCCATCTGGGCAGGGTTCTTTATCCCTTCCAGGACCCATCCTCCCTGCAGGGATCTCTGCTGCTCAGGGGCCATCCAGGCTCACGGCATGGCTGAGAACATTCCATCATCCATCGGGAGAGGCTCCGCCCAGGGGGAGGAGCCCAGCATTCCTGCCGGGATAAAAGCTGGGATTGGGAACACCAGCACAGCCTGTGTGCGCTGCATTCCCAGAGGGAGACCGGACCCACCTCAGCACCACTGGACCTTCAGAGGAAACTGCACCCTCCTACAGGCCAAATCCTGCCTTTGAGACCCCACAGAGACCATCCATCCCTGGCTACAACCTCCAGGTCCCCGCTGGAACAGCACTGCTGAGGGAATGTCCGGAGCGACAGAGCTCCTCCCCGCTCCTGCTCACCTTGGCTTTGCTGCCTTTGCCCAGGTTTCTTTGTCCACCAAGGCTCACAAACCCCGTTTCTCACCGGTGCACAGCAGTTTCCATGGCTCTGGGCTCGTCACCGATCAGCCATGTTCTCTCTTGTGCTCACTGTAGCGACTGAGATTTCACTTTTAATTACTGTCACCTCCTGACTCTGCTGGAATTAAGCTGTTGCAGCTCATTACTATCAAGGCTGCATTTTCCTCATGGATACTTCCAAGAGCATCCTCTTCCCATCCCAGCTCCTGGCAGAGGGTTCAGGCTCCAGCCTGGGGCTGCTTTCCCCACCTTACCCTGGCTGTGGCTTCCAGCTCTGCAGTGTTTTCTGCCCCCTCTCCTCCTCCCAGAGCCTGACCAGGTTCATTCACTGCTGCCAGTGGCCCTGCAGGGACAATCTCGCCCAGCTCAATGAGCCCAACAAACCTTGGGCTTCCACTCTGTTGCTAATTTGGACTTAACCCGGCTTGATCTTACTCAGACCAGCGGTGAGACCTCACTGACCACGTTAGTGTGGGATCACACTTAAAAAGCAGCACAAAACCCTCCAAACCTACAAGTCATCCTAAATTAAAAGGCAGGATTCCAGCCCGAGGGCATCAAAACCCCAAACACCAGTGACCTTTCACTTCTCCAACCTGCTCAGGCTGACGTAAACATTCCCCTCCTGGAGAACCTTTTCCAGAGATGCCTAAAGAAGCTGATGAATCCTTCTCCCCACCTTTCTTTTATCCCTTCAGTACAAATTCTTTCCCTAACATGGCTTCTTCAGCCTGTCCTGTCCTCTGCCCCTGTTCCATGAAGCTCTTTCCATGCACTTAATTTTAATTATGAACTTCATCCTGTTCAGGTTACAGGATATCACACCAAATTAGCAACTCCTTTTCTGGATCAGGAACCATATTAACATCAGATGGACAAATGAAACTGTTATGAGACCAAACACAACCCCTGCAATCCCAAAGTTTCCCCATTTCCTACCAAATCAGAATATCGGCCCAGCATTTTTAATTTTCTCCTGCTGGGTTTCCATTTCCATTTTCCCTGAGCAGTTAATCCCTTATTAGCTGGTGAGCAAGAGACTTGTAGATCTCAGTGAAGCATTTGACATTATTGATTGGAATGTTTTACTCCTGAACTCTGGAAAATTCATTAGGATTTCTGCCAGCACCCTTTATGATTTCAAGCAATTTAAGTACTGCGGAGGGTGTGGAGATACACAGGATCAAGTCCTCGTGGCATGGAATAGGAATCCCTTCCCTGCAGCCTGACTTTGCATGGAACAGATGCAAACCACAAAGTTTTGAGGTCACAGCATTCAGCAAAGGAGTGAAAAGAGACCTTCGGAGTGTCCTCCAGGCAGATCCAGCCAGAGGGATCTGTCACTGCCCTCCTGGAATTCCTCAACTTTCCCCATTTCACCTATGAAAACCTCTCACCACTTCTATGTTCTCATTTTAAGGCACAGCTTTGTCCCTCTGTCACAAAAAAGGCAATTTGTCTGCTAACAAATTGATCCTCTCCCTTGTCTGCCCCATCTGATTTGTGCAGAGCCCTGTTGGTTTTGTGCCTCTCTGCAATATCAGAGCTCCATGGAAAATCCGTGGGGCTTGGGGGACTTCCCTCAATCCCCAAAACCAAATTCTTGACAATTATTGTCACTGAAACATGACCAGGTTTGGCTACTCTGGGTTTTGCCATGTGGGGTTTTTCTTCCTTCCCTAGAACATTATCAGCTGTATCTTTGCCCCCAAACCCAACACGGGGAATTAAAACCATTAAAACCCTGTGAAATAGACTTTGCAATCTGGATTTTATTCAATGACATAAACACTTAATTACAAACATCTGTTTTAGCCTAAATTCTAATTACCAAATCTAGCCATCTGTAATTTGAATGATTTTCTCTGATTTCCTTTCTTTGCAATGTGATTAATGAGAATGGCATTAGAGCAGGCAGCTCCCTCCTCCTTTGTCAGATGCTTCTTCAGCTCCAGCAAGAATGCCCTGGGATTTTTGCAGCTCACAGGAAACCTCCCTCCTGTCACTTCCAGCTGTTGAGCTTCCTCTTCTCTCTTTAGGATGAGTTATCCCACTCCTTCCCAGGGAAGCAAGGGGAAGTTCTAACACAGAGAGAAGCTCCCTGCCAGATTTCCAACAGCAGGGGCAGAAAGGTCCTGGATTCACCTCACAGACAGAAGAAACTGCTTGGGAATATTTCACCTCTGCTCTGTAACTTCCCTACCCTCAAATCCTTTTCCCATCACCTGGGACGCGGCATCTTGAAGAATTCCAGCCCCCCCAGGCATCATCACCTCACATCCTCCCACCTACAGGTTTTGCTGGATGCTCAAGACAAGGCAGGGTAAGAACCTAAAATGAGAATTTTCATTTCCCCATCGCACCTGCTGCTGGCTCCTGCTGGCTCCTGTTTGCACTAGGAGGAGGAAATTTGTTTTTAATGCCTCTCAACAGCCCCTGCAATCCAGAAAGGAATCATCCCGGTAGAAATCCCGTGGAGACTGAGCAGGGCAAGCTGATTACAGCTGCCACTGGGTGGGAGGGAGAGCAGGATGGTCCCGGGCACATGAGCTCAAGTCAAACCAAAGGATGTGGACACAAAGGGCAAAAATCTCCTTATTTTGCCTCTGAAGGATCCCTTTGTGGTGACAATAAGGAGGCTTTCAGCAGCTCAGCTCGTCAAGGGGGCTCTGAGTTCATTAAAATCCATGCAAAGGGTTCAGCTGATGATATTTTCCTCTCTCTCCCCTCCCGCAGCTGCGGCTCTGATGTGGCAAATCTGCTTTGCGGACTCTCCCAGTTGTGGAGATCCCTGGGGAACACTCCAGTGGTGATGTGCACACGCCTCAGGGAGATGCTGGAGCACAGAGCACAGCTCAGCCCCTCGGCATCCGCCTGACCCAGCCCTTCCTGCGCCATCTGCAGCTGCCATCCCCCCTCCACCAGCCATTTTCCTGGAGTTCAAGCACACAGGGATAAACTTCACGAGGGAAAAAACAAATCAGAGCTGCATCATCCCCTGCACCCATGGAGAAACAAAATCCAAATCAAGATCAGGCTTGAATTTAAAGCTGTGCTCCCTGTCCAGCACAGAGAAGCTCTGCTAAGCTCTGCACCCCAAGGTCCCTTGGGCAGCTCTGACTTTTGGGGTCACTTTGGTATTTTCCACATCAGGAGACTCCTCTGTAAATCACAGATTGACAGCTCGAGCCCTCTCCTACCTACTTAATAAAAATGCTCTGCTCTGGCTCTCCCTTCCCATTCCCGGACCAGCATCTCCCCACAAAATCCAGTCTGAGGTACAACAGCAGCCTGGGGATATCCCTGAGTCCTTCAGCACAAGATTAAATCGGATTAAATAATTAAACTGTTCAAAAATTTAGTAACCCTAAAAAATTTTAGTAATTTTAAAAAATATAAATAACTTTCAAAAAATTATTTGAGCCCAGAGTTTCTCCCCCTGCATTGCTCAGGACCATCCTGAAGCTCTTCCCACGAGGTTTTTATCACAGCTCCCAGCTCAGAGAGGTTCTGAGAGATGGGAATGGACTTTACTTACTGCTGGCCCAGTAAAAGGAGCGTGGTCACAATTCTCCTGCCAGGACTGGTTGAGGCTCTGGACAAACTCTTGGAAGAAGGCATGAGACTGGTTGAAAATGGAGAATCCCAGGATGTTGACTCGGTCGTCCAGCAGGCTGTCCAGGCGCTGGAGGGAGAACTCCTACAGCAGCCCAAAAGATAAAATAGGATTAGAGGGGAAAAGAGGCACTGAGAGCTTCAAACCCGCTCAGTGCCCTTGAAGGGAATGGGAGCTGGGAGATCCTGGCTGTGAAACCCATCCAGCTGCTGGGAGGGAGAGCCTGGGTTTGAACCAGGATTTGACTCAGGGTGCTGTTCAGGCTTTTAATAAAGATATCACACAAGTCCAGTACTTTATTGGCCAAATTCCACAAAAAAAAAAACCAACCCCAAAACTCTTCAAAGAGGGTGTCACCCACCTGCTGAGTGAAGCTGCTCTATCACCACATCCGATTTGGTGACACCAAGCTTCAACTGATAAATTAAATTAGTTCTTTTCCACAGTAGGAGGATATGAATTCTACCTAGCCCTAAAAAACCCCGCACTGCTCCTTTCTGCTGCCAGGTACCAGGAGGAGATGCCACCCTAATGCCCTGGGGAGGCCTGGAGGGTGACATGACTGTGGATTTTGGAGTTGGGAGCCTCCTCTTGCATTTCTGCAAGCGGTAAGAAGTATAAAAACAATTACATTAAAAAAACATTAGAGCAAAAATGGAGGGCTCAGTTTTGCCCCTCACATCCATGGAAGCAGCTACACAACAAAGCCTGGGGAAGAGTCCAGCCCTCCTTGTCCTATTAGCAGGGAATAATGGCACTTTCCTCACTAATTTCTCTTCTGCTAATTGCTGAGGTGGAGTGAGAAGGTGGGAGTGACAGTTTCAGCAAGTGCTGGATGCCCAGCACGGACACAGCTGTCCCTGGGCTCCCTGGGGGACGAGATTCCAGCAAGTCGAGCCACTCTTTATCTTTGCTGGGCACGCAGGAGCAATCCCTGTAAATCTCCCAAACGTGGGACTTATAGGACGATTCCAGCCCGGCCAAGACCCACGGGAATGTGATCAAACCCAGGATGAGGCACATTTTGGACACGCCGCCGGGTTAACGTTGGGCAACGTGAAATTGCCTGTGAACGATTGATTCGTTTGAATTATATCATCGCCCTGCCTGGCTGACAGGTGATCCATTCACCCACGGCATCCTGTCAGCCTCGGCAAGCAGGGCAGATGGCTAATGAGGAGTTTGGGCCTGAGGAGATGCTGGCTGCAGGCAGAGCAGCAGGAGGGATGTTCAACCCCTGGAAAATCCTCTGTCCCCGCAGCCAGAGCCTCGAGGCAAACCGCGCAGGGCACCAGGCAAACAGCTGCCCCACTGCCCTCTTGGCTTCGGGATATCCAGGAGGAAAATGAGATGTTTTGTACCAGAACTGCCGCAAAACCCAAGGTTTCATCGTGTGCCAGCCCGCCCCAGCCTCAGGGCAGCTGAAATCACTGCATTTATTTATTTATTGCGCCTTTTCTCCCCTGTAAACACTTCCAAGCTTTTGAAGTCGATGGTTTTGTTAAGCTCTGATTTTTAAATAAGCAATTTCTGGGCGAGGGAATGAAGTGATCTCGCTTTGCGTGGGGAAACTGAGGCAGGGGTGAGATTCACCCCACAGGGCTGAACCCACAGGTCCTGCTGCCCTGACTGGCTGTGCCGTGGTCAGAACCAGCTCCCTGAAGGGATCTTTTCCCACTCTCCCTGGGTAAATTCAGGGAGCTGCCAGGACTCTCTGCCTGCAAAACAACCACAGCCAGACCCCGACAGGCTCCAGGGCCAATCATTTGTTCTGGTTCAAACATTACCGGCAGCTTTGCCCAGCTCCCATCACCACTGGCTGCTCTGTGCAAACTTTGGTCTTTTCCTACAGCCAACCCTCTCCATATCCATCTTTTCCCGGGCAAGCCTCCAGCTGCAGAAAACCCCATTTCTGCGCCTGTCACATCCATAAAGCAACACCTCTGTGACAGGCAGGGGTGGCATGGCCTGTACCCGACCCCTTCCACCCACTGCTCCCGGTGCCTTCCCTCTGCTCCAGCTCCAATCTTGGGCCATTAAATGTCTTTCCATGAGATGAGCACAAGAGCAGCCGGCAGAGCCGGGTCAGGAGGAAATGAGCCGTGAGCTGCCTATGCAACGAGATGGGAGATAAACCACCCTAGGGGGACACACTTCATTTGCAGTGGGATGAGAGAGATTTGGTAAGGTCAGGCTTTGCTGCAGAGGGCAAAGGGGTGAGAGCATCCCGATACTCCCGGAGCTGCCAGCTCAGATTCTCTCCCCTTTCTTTTTTTATTTTTTTTTAATTTATTTTTTTATTTTTCCTTTTTACACACTCATTCGCCACGCTTGACATTTCCAAACCCACGTTTTGCAAACAAAACCTCATTTGGTATTCCAGACCTGCATCTCTCAGCCCATTTCCCACCCGTCCTGCCCTCCTCCCACACTGCAAGAGGCAACCGCGGGCAGGACAAGGGCTGGAAAACCCCTGGTCTCGGGGTATTTTCAGGTGGAGAGCCAAGGATTTCTCTCTGAGATGCAGTGAAGTTGATTCCTACACAAAAATACTTTCCCAGCTGCCTTTGTCTCCTCCTGGAGTTACTCTCCCTCATCCACAGTGTGGGCTGGAGCTTTTGCAGGATACAAGATTCCCATTGCAATAAGAGCAAAGAGTGATTAGGGAAATAACTCTGACACCCTCTTTAAGAGGGGACTCCAAGTCTCTCCCACCTGGGCAAACACGGCTTTTTAACCACAGGCCTTCATAAAATGCCAGCAAAAATATGGGTGCAAACAGCAGCTCCCTCATTTCCTCCCATTCCACTGGGGTTTTTTAATCCCTCTCCCTGCATTGGAGGAATTGCAATAATTGCCCAAAACTTGGCCCGCAATGTCAGTCCAAGGTGAGCTATGGAGAAGACCACCAGGAATCACACCAAGGTGAATCTCAGGGACACAAATCCCGCCTGCCCGAATTCCTCCCCCTCTTTCCACTCTGTTTTTTAAAACACCCACCACGCGTCAATATTCTGTTTCAAGAGAGCTCAGTAAAAAATTACACCTGGAGGATCTGCAGCCAAAATTAATGAACTTTTATACAGAAAGAAAAATCCCCAGGCCTTGCTCCAATCACAGCAAATTCAGCAGCAGGCACCAGCAGGCAATTACGGTGTAGATTTTCTGACTGCTACTACAGGGCTGCAACCACGAAATGTGTGCTGTTAAATAACAACACTTAGCAATTCCGCGGCATGCTATATTTTCCGAGTGCTAGGCGCACATTAGCTAATTGAATTCCACGGGGTTCCCTGGGAGACGGTGCTGGAGGAGTTATTAGAAGGTGAAGTCACTCCCCGGCTTCCTGCACCACTCAGCCTGCACAAACCCAGTGGAACAACCCCAGAGTGAGGTCACTGGGAGGACCTGGCTGGAAAAAGCCCTCCTAAAGCCGTGAGATTGGATTTTCCAGGTGTGAACCTGCAGGATGCAGTCCCCGTTCACAGACCCGGTGTTTGGGGTCAGCATCGAGAGCAGCACTGAAGTCACTGGGAGGACCTGGCTGGAAAAAGCCACAGGGCTGAGCTCTGCCCTCCTAAAGCCGTGGGATTGGATTTTCCAGGTGCGAACCTGCAGGATACAGTCCCCGTTCCATTAGGGACATAAAGGCATCAGGAACAGGAGTGTTTTGCAGTCTGGATGGAGGATCAGCTGATCCTGACCAGGATTCTGCACCCACAAGGCCTCTCCCACCTCAGCTGGCTCCGGGGCTCCTGCAGCACCCGTGAGCTTGGGAAGGAATTCACAGAATCACAGAATCACCAGGCTGGAAGAGACCTCCAAGATCATCGAGTCCAACCCAGCCCTAACACCTCAACTAAACCACGGCACCGAGTGCCACACCCACTCTTCTTTAAACTTCTTTTTTTAAATTGTCCCTCCTGCCCCGCCGCTGTCACTCGGGGACACCCCAGCAGTGACACGCTGCTCCTCACACTGGGTCAGAGTGGGAAATCCCAGCTGCCTTGCCCCGGGGAAAATTGGAGTTATTATGCCCGGAATACAGAGGGGAAAAGTGAAGTGCAGAGTGAAAAACAGCAAGAGATTTATACCTGGCAGCACGGCTCTTAGAAACACAGGATCGTGGAATGGTCTGGGTTGGAATTAAGCAGCATCTCGTTCCACTCTGACCCTTCCACCCATCCCAGGCTGCTCCAAGCCCCATCCAAACTGGCCTCGGACACTTTCAGCGATCCAGGGGCAGCCACAGCTGCCTCTTCCCTCCCAGGGAAGAATTCCTTCCCAATATCCCATCTAAATAGACCTTCCTTCACCTTAAAACCATTTCCCCTTTCCCTATCACTCATGGTGTTGTAAAAATCCCTCTCCAGCCCTCTTGTAGGTCACGTTAGGCACAGGAAGGTGCTGTAAGTCTCTCCAAAGACTCTCTTTTCCGGGCTGAACAGCCCAAAAGAGAGGTGGGTTAAAAACCTGCCTGACAGCACAAATCATCACAGCCAGCATTCATCTATCACCATCTCACTAATGAGGCTTCCTCCCAAACCTGCAGCTAAGCAATCTACTCCTAGGCTAAAGGAAATCCCAGAAATTATGGCCAGTTCTTCCCTCACCACTGGCTCCACTGACTCCCAAGAAGATTGGCTGGAGACTTCAGCATGGAAAGAGCCAGCCCAGCAGGAAATTATCCATGTCACAGCAGCTTGCCTGGCAAAAAAAGAGGTATTTTAAAGAGTGGAGCCGCCTCCCCTGCCCCGCCACGCTGGGAGGGAGGTCCCTCCGGAGAGTGGCTCCTGGTAATTTCTCCCCCCGCAGCAGCCACGGTGCTGCTCAGCACTGCAGCAGCTCCTGAGCTCCTTCCAGCAGCATCGATTTTGCCGGTGATCCTGTTCTGCAGCCCGTGTGTGAGTGCAGGACCTCGATGCTTATCTCATTTTTAATAACCCGGCGTGCCCAGGCAGCGGGGAGGCAGCGAGCGGCGCCTGCAGCCTGGGGAGAGCCTCCAGAGGGGCTCCTTTCATTGCCAGGGTCCCCCAGACCTTCCCACAGCCTGTCGGACCTCATCCCAAGCCTGTGAAGGAGCAGGGTTTGCCCAGTTCAGGCTGCACCAACAGCAAGATGCCCTCTCCATCCCTCCTCTCTCCCTTGCCCACACAGAGTTTTATCTTCCTCTCCTACTCACTGCAAGGACCTTATTGGATTTTTGGATCTGCTGATTAACAGCCTCCAAAACACCCTCCAACACTGTGCTCAGCAGGAAACTCCCTGCTGTAAACTCAGCAGAGGCTGCACTGACCTCGCTCCCCTCCGGCCCCTCTGACAGCACCAAAAGCTGATTTACACCCGGCCCAGGACACTCCGTGCTGTTCCTTCTCCTTTTTTTTTTCGTGTGGGATGGGAAAGGAGAACCCTGGGCCAAGGCTTCCATTTCTCTATTAAACCCTCACTCTGGCAAAACCTTCTTGTCCAGAGTGTTTGGTGCTCAGGAAAGCTCTCCAAACCCAGAGTGCAACGTCCATCCTCAGATTTCTCGGCAGCTTTTGTGCAGGAGCCAAACCTGCAGCGCCAGCTCAGCACAGCTCTGGTGACATCACCGGTGCGTGTCATTATTCACTATTTTAGGGTTAATAAAGTATCCCAGAGCAGGTTCTTTGGGCAAACAGAACTCCAGGGAGCCTCTCCCCAGGTCTAAAACACTGAACCCAAAAGGAGCTTCACCCTGCAATGGTCACTTCTTCACCCCCTGGCCCCAGTGACCAAATTTCCCCAAAAAATCACCAAACCTCCTCAGTTAGAGGTGGAGAAAATTCCTTCCTTTTCCTCTCTGGATCCTGCTGCCCTCAGAGCCAAGCTGCCAGGGCTGTAAATCACTCCAAAGCTCTGCTCAGAACACATTTATTTGTTTATCCAAGTGGACAACATTATGTTAAGTGCTTTCTATGGTTTTCCTGAAAGGCTCCATTTATTTATAATCTTTTGACGGAGTCAATAGGCTCCTAATGGGCCACATGTAAAAATCAATTCCTCTCGGAGGGAAAAAAGTGGAAAAAAAGTCATCACAGCAACAATTTGAGTGGGTAAGTGGATGGGGTAGATCTACTCAAGGCAATGCTACTTGGCCATTCAGTAGAGAAAGGGAAGCTGTGACCTCAGGAGCTCAGGGACAATTTAGGGGAACCATATTTATATCTGTAATTGGATTTCCCTTCCAAAAAAAGCATCAAAATGCCTTTCAGGTCTTGAACCCCCTCATGCAAGGCCAGCTGTTAAATTTTGGAGGCTGCTCTTCAAACAAGAGCACTTTTAGGAAAATACACTGCCCAAACTTCAACTTCTCTGCAGGGAGCCCGAGATTTGGAGAGAGGCAAATCCACAAAGAGGTCGAGTGCTAAATGCTGGGACCTGAAAAAAGACAGCTCTTGGGGAAAAAAGGGTGAGAAGTAGGGCAGAGGGGAAGAGAGAGGTTTGCCCTCACCTCAGAGGGGCTGGGGTGTATCTGAATGATTTACCCCAAAACTGGGAATTGAGCACAGGGATCTGGTGAGCAAGCAAAGCAGACTCAGGCAGCGAAAGGCAGGGAGGCACAGTCACTGCTTTGTCTCAGTCCTCCTTCCCTCACGCTAACTAGAATGAGGAGAAATTGCTTTGGCAGCCTTGCAAAAACCTGATTTGTTTGCCCTGCTACCACATGCCACTGAAAATGTGATCCATAAATCCCGGCAGTGATCGGGGCTCTCCAGAACACTCGGCATCAGCTGCTGGGAATCAGGAGGGCTGGCTGGGCTGAGCGGGGAGATTTGTCACGGGGTGACGAGAGACTCTGCCTCCCTCACCTGGGCAAGGCACAGGGAGGTGCCCCGGCAGCAGAAAGGTCAAACACCACAGCCTGTGCCGGAGCTCACGGCGAAACAGAAGATTATTTCACCAATAAAAGGTAATTTCACGAAACAGAAGCCCTGGTCGAAGCCTCATCTGTACTTCCCTGTCCCTCTGCTTGATTTGACATCATCCTTTCCTTCCAAGGGATGTCACCCTGCTGACAAGCTGCAGCAGAAATGTGTGACACTCTCTGGGGGATTTGGACACCAATTTCCCCTCCAGTTCCAGGCTGACAATTCAGCTTTGAAAACCTCATCCTGTGTGAAGACCTCTTTATAAATCACCAAACAAAGAGGAGTGAGCAGGAAACAAGGCAAAGAACCCCAAGCCCGAACTGATTTATCTGGTCTGTGGGAGTTGAACACGGCAGCTGTTTTATCAGCAGCAACACCTGCACACAATTGTGTCAGGGAACAAAACTGCACCCAGTGAATTGCTCTGCCTGACTTAAGGCACTGGGAAACCTCCTTTACACCTTCCTCCTTACAGTAATAATTTCAATTGTTTCAATTATTCCCATCTAATCGCCTTGACAAATATTTTGAAATTTAAACCCAGCCTGAGGTCTGGACATTATTAACAAAAAAAAAGAAAAAAAAAAAGACAAACTAAACAGAGAGGGGAAAAAAAAAAAAAGATAAAACCCAACAAGCAACACAGAATTAACAAGCTAAAAGAATTAATTGTAGCGTGGGGTTTTGGAGGCATCCA
>WBMY01013788.1:314278-353674 GCA_013397315.1 Donacobius atricapilla
GGAATCATCACCACGTGGAGAGGCCAGGGAGAAAATTGGGTTGGATGGGGATTTTTTTTTTGCCAGGAGTGCTGCCAGGAGTGCCCCAAATGCAGGTGATGGATGCAGGGAAGACAAATGCACCAGACCTGAGAGTTCCATTAGGACTCCTGGAAAATTTGCCAGGCTGCTGCTGCTGCTGACAAAAACGGGTCCCTGGAGCCGGCTGAAGGAGGCTGATAATGAATTTGCACGCAGGAAAGGAGCCTGTGGATATTTTTACATTTACATTTTCGCCTTGGCTCCCGTGGAAATACGTCGGGGGCTGAGGGTTCCTCCTCACCTGCTCCAGTGATCTACTGGGAGAGTGCTGGTGCCACTCCCTGCAGCCGCCAGGCCGGGACAGAGGGGGCATCACCCCCAAAAATCCCCTCCTGTGCCCCAGCACGCAGAGAATTCCCTCCCCTCGCACTCACAGAGAGCAGAGCTGCACCACACCACGAGCTGTCGGCTGGGATGTGCTTATTAAATAAAATTAATGCTAAAAGACAGAAACAGAACTCCCCTCTAGAGCTGCGGGGCAGGTGTTTAATTCAGCATTTTATCCTATTTTCTCCTCTTTTTTTCTTTTTTTGCCTGAGATATTTTTCCATCTCCGAGCAGCTCAGTGCTCTATGGACTCTATTCCCTTTTCTGATGGGTTCTCTCTCCATTTAAGCCATCTTTTTGCTTGCTCCCCTTGACAGTAGTTCACTGTGATTTTATCTTTTCTATTAGGCAGTGATTGCAGAACCTCAGAGGGTTCATTAGGAGCTTGATAATCCCTCCAGATTTATGAGCCTAAATTGCTCACTCCGCTCTCCCATCCCCATTTAAATATTACTAATTTCCTTAAACATCTCTTCCATCTGCCCAGGTTTTGTCTGATGTCACCTTTCCATAACGATCCCTGCCAAAAACCCCAGTTAGTTCTGATAAGGGCTGGGCTTTTGGACAAAGTGGTAAAATAACCTGGATAAACAAATTAATACCCTGAGAGAGCGAATGGCAACAAAACTCATTTCTTTCTCACCAGCCAGAGCTGCATTCCAGGAGATGAATGGGTTTGAGAGGCAAATTTCACCTCCAGCAAATGCTTAATCACACCCGTGCCCAGGACTGGGGTGGGGGTGGAGGTGGGAGCTTCATTTCTGGAGTTGTTTCTGTTGTCTGAGCAGCATCCGTGAGCAGACTCCGCTGAGCTGGGGATGCGCAGGTGGAAATCCCTCCCTGTGTGCGCAGCCCTGCTCTGTGGGACTGGGAGCGGGTTGGGGAGGGCAGCTGGAAGAGGATCAGCTGTTGGGAGCACTGGGAATATTCCCTGGGAGTGGGAACGGCTGGGTCTGGCATGGTGGGGATGGCGCTGTCCCTCAGCAGCTCTGCCAGCGACACCGCGCCTTGGGGCACAAACCACAACATCCAGGCTCCATCCCTGCCTGACCCCCAGGAACATCCCTTCCTCTGCTCTCCTGCCCCTTCCACGGGGATGGACAGGACCAGCTTGTCCTGCTGGACTGACCTGTGCACTGAACACCGAGCAGGAACCCAAGTGTCCGGCCAGGAGCCTCGTGGCCTTTTCCATTCCTTGCATTTCTCTCTCTCTGACACCTCCTTCCCCCTCATCCCTTCTCCATCCTGTGCCCCAGTTGCTCCCAACCCCTCCGTTTCCCTTTTCCCCCTGCTCCTCTCCACTCCAGCTCCCCAGCCCACACATTTGGCTCCGTCCCTTCCCGTCTGTCTCCCACCCAAACACAAAGCGTGATTCAGCTCTCGGCTTCCCTTGCCAGGAATATTAATAGAAATTAGAGAACAGGAGGATCACTTGGGCTGCGAGGCACCTCCACCGAATCCCCCAGGTTTCCATCAGCCCCACGGCAGCGCTGACAGCCGGGTCCCTGCTCTCACTCCTTGTACACCACACGTGTTTAACCACACGTGTTTAACCACACGTTGCCCCCGCTGATGTTATTCGTGGCCATAAAGCCAAACCACCATGCTGGAGATACTCAGCATTTCTGGGATCATCCTTCCTTCGTCCCAGGGAGCAGCGCAGCAGGAGGGCACAGGGGCTGTGATGCCTTCCAGATGCTCATCCCTGGCCTTTTCCAGCACAGGGAATGGGCTGCGGGGAGGGTGACCACACCAGCATAACCCCCACAAATCAGGAAAATTGGGACAATAGGAAAATCAGGAGAATCAGGAGGCACCCATCTGCTAGAGCTTCCCAAAGACCTGCACACCTCATTGCACCAGCTCCTGTCACAATGCCCCCAGTTCCTGTCTTTGGATGCTGTACCAACCATTTTCCACCTCACAAAGACCTTCCCAGCTTTGCAGGACAGATGCCTGAAGATTGTTTAGCTTTTTTAATATATTTTTATATATATTTGTAGCCTCATAGCTTTTTTAACGTGTAGTTGTAGTTTCCAGTAATTTTCCTGCCCTTTCTCACATTCTAGAACAATAAGCCAACCCTTTCTAAACCACTCTTGAAATTCTGGTCAGTCTGATTTTAACAACAGGAATTTCTACCGAGGACATCTTGTTTTGCAGCAGAATGTAAGAGATGTAACAAGACATAGAACAACTCCAGGGGCCAGACCCAAGGGTGGGTTGCTGGGGCAACTGGTCTCTTGTTGGATGTACCTGTTAGATGAACTAATTAATTAACCTGATAAAAATTGTAGAAATCCAATACCAGGCGTGCACAGAAAGCTTTCGTTACAGAACTGCTTTTGGAATTCTTATTCTTGATTGCTGTTTGGAAAGATTTTGCCTTGTGGTTCTGGGCAGCAGGTGACATCCCTGCCTGCCTCCCTCCCCAGCACACATGGCTCTGCCCAAGGATCCCACAGGTCAGGGGGATCAGCTCCCATTAAAATGACTCCACACTCAGGCAGGAAAAGCTGGGAGAAACTCCTTACCAGATTAGTGAAGATATAGGTGTAATAGGCAGATGCCATCCCCAGTTCAGCTGCCTGTGAAGGAAAGGAAAAAAGAGATTAAACCAGAGCCTGACAATCTCCAATCTCCACTCCAGCAAGGCAGAGCCAGGGCCACATTCTGCTTTTCCAGACTTACCT
The DNA here is from genome assembly GCA_013397315.1 of Donacobius atricapilla. Taxonomy (NCBI): domain Eukaryota; kingdom Metazoa; phylum Chordata; class Aves; order Passeriformes; family Mimidae; genus Donacobius; species Donacobius atricapilla. Next base: position 317,380 of record WBMY01013788.1, read on the forward strand.
CTCCCTGCAGGAAGGGAGGGTGGGACACAGCAGCATGGCTGGACCTGGGAAATTAAAGTGTGGAGAAGCAATTTTGCAGCAGGACCGAGCCTAGCTGAGGTCTGCCCACGACAGCCCTGACAAAGCACCTGCACAGAGAGAAACGACCCAGCTCCAGACCCCTGGGAGCATCCCCGCTCTCCCCACGGCATTCCGAGATGGAATTCAGGCATTTCTGCATCCTGCAGCTGCATCCATCCCAGGACAAACTCCAAGGAAGATGCCTGTGGAAAGGAGAAGCTTTTGAACCCCCAGCAGAAGAGCTTTTGAACCCCTGACAGACCACAGTGGTCCATTGGAAAGGTGAGGTGGGTCTGGCAGCCCCAGGCCTGAGAGCTCCAGAAACCCTTGGGATAAGGAATTCCATGATGCTTTTGGAGGGAAACAGGAATTTCTGCTTTGTGTGAGGATGCTGCTTTGCTCCTGTTTTGGGACAAAATGAGGGAAAAGAGCAACTGAGAGCTCTAGGCTTGTCCTTTCCACCACAGACACAGTGATGGAGAAAGGCAGGAAAAGCTCTTGGGAGTTACAGGAAAAGGACAAACAAGCCCCTGGTGGTTTTCCAGTTTTATCAGTCAGATTTGGGCTCAAATTCCACAAATTAATGAGCATGGATGAGACCCAGTAACTCAGCCTGCTCTTCAGAATTGAGACAGGGCTGTGCTGGCCACAGAAATAGAAGAAAACGGGGCAAAACTGTCCAGGGATGCAGAGAGAAGGACACAGAATTTTCCATGGGGATGATCTGTTCTAGAGATCACAGAGCAGATAACTGAAGCCCTTTCCCAAAATTCTCACTACACAAGGAGTTGGTTGTGGGAACAGATGCTCAGGAAAGTGGGGCATTAATCTGCAGATGCTCCTGGAAGCCTCTGTTCCACTGCCAAGCACAGCTGGTCTCAAATCGAGCTTCCAGACCCTGGCAAAGAGGTTTTCCCAGCGGCCCAGACCACACAGAGGAATGGGAGGCAAGGAGGGAAGGACCAAAGGCAGCACTTCCTGCTGTGAGTCCATTTTTATCCCTCCCAGAAGCTGTGACAACAGAAAGCGAGGGAAGGAAAGACAGAAAGAGGCAGCTTGGATTGCGCCTCTCCCTTTTCCTGCCCGTCGTTTTCCTATTCCTGTGCAAACCTGAGGCCACCACCGGTGCTGGTGGCCCAGGCCTGGCTGTGCCCGGCCCTTTGGCTGCACATTGTCACCCTGTCCCTTGCCCAGGTGGCACAGCAGGCACAGCAAAGCCATTTGCTCCAAGGAGTCCCCTGAATGCAGAGGAGCCCACCTCCTTTTTTACGCCCTCCACAGCAAACCTTGGCACCAATCCCCCCTCCTCATTCCTTCCTGGGGACAGTGACAGTGCCAGCTCTCCCTGTGACCCACTCTGAGATCAGAGTGTTTGGTTTCAAGGGCAGAAAACCAAGGTGAGCAGCAAAGCGGCGCCTGAGCGCCTCTCCCATCCGTTCACCTGGCCCCGGCAGCTGGGAGCAGGACAGGCTGGGAATCTGGGAATTATCCATGTGTCTCCAGCCCATCTGTGGAGGGTGAGGGAAGAGAAACTGTGAATTCCTCTCCCTGTGCAGGGCTGCTCTCCTGGGACAGCCCCAGCAAACCCTCAGAGCGTTTTTCCTGCCGCTGCTGCCCCGTGGGACAGGACGTGGGTGCACCTGATGCTCAGCACCAGCACCCCTGGCTCCACCTCTGTCAATAAAACACTTTCCAGCCTCCCAAGGTGCAAGAAATTGCCAGACCAGGAGCTCTTTATAACCCTCCACTCCTACAGCCCTCTAGCTGGAAGAACTGGGTTTTACTGGGAGATTTCTGATGTTTCTCAGTGGTGGCAGAAGGAGGCTGGAGCTGGGCAGGGAGATGTGGGTGCCTGGAGAGAGCTGCTGGGAGCCTGTGGGAAGTCACTATAGCAACGGAGCAGGGGACAGCCCTCAGCAGCCAGGCTGCAAGAGGGGAAAAAGGGGAGAAAACCACACACACACACCCCTGCCAGGGTAGGCAACCCCAAAAATTCCCCCCAGACTGTCCATTTAGAAATGAAAATTCCACGTAGTGGAATAAAAATCTTTCAGGGGGAGAGAGGAATGATAAAAACATCCCTGCTGGATGTCATCAGGGACAAGCCTGACACGGGTAAGGCCTTTGGATGACACATTCCGTTGTGATAAAACAGCCAGGACAGTGTGGAATGCCTGCACCAGCCAGGGGGATCCCAGTGCTTGGATCCTGCCTCCCTTCAGGAATGTGCTTCTTGCTCCCTGCAGGATGTGGGAAACTCTGCTCCATCTGGAGCCACTGCTCAATTTTGAAGCAGGCTATCAAAACAAGCGCTAGAAACTGCAGCCAGAGACCATTTAAAAATAAACAGGATTAAAATAAAATCTCCGTTAATAAGACAATAAGAATAAAAAGAAGGAAAAAGTTAGAGAGATATGAGGAGGGGGGAAAAAAGCCACAAGAGCCATTTCAGAGAGCTGAGCAGCCCTTCACAGCTCTTTGATGGCAACACCACTTGTGGACAGCAAACACTGTCCTGTCACCCTGATTTTTTCAGCCTTCTCTTCTGTTACACAGTTTCATGTTTTGGGTTCTTTCTCATGCTCTGGTCTGTAAACACCGGCAAATGTTTATCATAACTTCAAGGTGGTTTACATTCTTTGTTTTAGAGATACGGACAGCTGATGGACAGTTGTCTGGACCAACAGGATGGGGAGAGATGTCAACCTTCTCCCCCGATCCCCGTCCTTTTTAGAGATACTATATAATGGAGTCAGACTTTCAAATAAAGTAGAGTTTTAGTTCATGCCTTCTGACCAAAGTGTGAGTGTGTGTTTGTGTGTGTGTGACGAACTGCGTCACTGTCCCCTCAGAGCAATTAAACCATGGCTTGCACAGATCCAGCCCTGGGANGCGTTTTTATTTTCATTTTCCTAGTAAAGAACTGTTATTCCTATTCACGTATCTGTGCCAGAGAGCCCCTTAATTTTAAAATGATAATAATTCAGAGGGAGGGGGTTTACATTCTCCATTCCAAAGGAGGCTCCTGCCTTCCTCAGCAGGCACTTGTGTTTTCAAACCAAGAAACAACATCACACAACAGCTGGCTGAGGGGAGCAGCAGCATCCCGGGGGACAGGGGGTGGCCACTGACCTTCTGCAGGATGGTGTGGGACATGGAGGCGTTGGCATGGACGATGATGGTGGCTGTCTTGTCATCTCGGATCTCCTTCAGCAGCGGGGTGGGATCCCGGCTGTCATCCAGCATCCGCACTGACAGCGTGTCCTTGGAAATGAGGAACTGCCGCAGCAGCTTCTCCAGGTTTAAAAGGCCTTTGAAGAAAAGAGAGAAAAAGAACAGATCCCTTTTAATTTGAGGCTTGCTTCTCCCATGGAACACAGTGATCCATGGCAGGATGTGTTCCTCAAGTTCTGAGTCTGTGCACTGCAAAGGAAAGAATTTGGGGCTCAGTGCCTGGTCCAGCAGGGAATGAGAAATGGTGGAGTTATTCCAGCTGTTCCCCAGAAAAAGGAAGTGGGAGAAAATGTTTTGGAGTTCAATTTTGGGTCCAGAAGGGAATGAGAAATGGTGGAGTTATTCCAGCTGTTCCCCAGAAAAAGGAAGTGGGAGAAAAGGTCTTGGGGCTCAATTCTGGGTCCAGCCAGGATTGAGAAATGATGGAGTTATTCCAGCTCCTCCCCAGAAAAGAAAATGGAAAGGATTTAGGACTCATTGCTTGGTCCAGCAGGGACTCCATCCAGAAATGATGGAGCTACTCCAGCTCTTCTCTAGGAAAAGCAAGCGGCCCCAAACTCTTCTTGGAAAGAGATAAGACCTTCAATACAAGGTCCCTACAAGGTCTCCATTATCTCCCTGCATGTTCTGGTTACTGGAGGATTATTCCTCCCCCTCAGCCTTTGCATTTCCAGCTCCCAAATTAAGTGCCCAGGAAGGTGCAGGTTTTTTGGAGATCCTGGAGCACTCTGATGGGTTGCTGCTCTCTTCCAAGGAGATGGGAAGCTCTGCCGAGACTTGGAGGTTACTGCAAAAATACAACATCTAAAAAAATGTGACAAAAATAAGGATGGGCATGTCAAGGGCTCCTTCCAACACAGCTGCCTTGAAGCCTAATAAGATGTCAAAACTCCCGCTGCAGATTTTGTTAGTCAAGAAAGCAGCTTTGATAGAGCCTCTCTGCTCTCCAGCTGCTGAGTTTCATCAAGAAATAACCTCCTGCCAAGTTTGATTGATCAGAGGGACCAGCAGATGGAATCGTCAGCACGACACAGACAGCACAGCCACGCACCCCATCCCCACAGGAAGACAATCCCAACAGAGGAGGGAAAGCTGAGCTGGAGAAACAGAACTATCAGCAGGATCACATCCCAGCTGGTAGAGAGGCAAATTAACCCTCAAGTCAGAGCTTTACTCTTAACTTGACTGATTTTTGACTGCACGAATCCACTCACTCCCCAGCAGGTCAGGGGGCAGCGAAGGGACACAGCGGGGTGGGATCAGTGCTGGAGCTCTGCTCTCAAGGACTCCCAGCGCTTCACAAGGTAACAAAGCAGTGCTGGAAAAGGGACACATCCAAGATGAGGAGCCTCTCGTTCACAGGGAGAGGTTGAAAGCGCTCTGAGTTTGCTCTAAGCTCCTAGCAATGCCCTTGCCTCTCACCTCCTCCCTGCGTACAGGGAGGAGCACAGCGAGGAGTTATAAAAACAGCTGTGCCAGGACTTTTCTGGGTCACATCAGCTTCTTTTCCTTCCTCAGCAGGCAGAGACTTCACTCTGCTTACAGCACACAAGGACCTCACCCGAATACTTCTTTTGTCTTCTAACCCAAGTGAAGAGTAAATTTCACCTAAGCCCTCCATTTGCCCCTTGAGGATGTGGAAAGGTTCATTTTCACCTCATTCCACGTCTGCAGGGGACCAGACAGGCTGCTGCAAGTTCCAGCCCTGACACTGCCAAGTTTACTCACAGCTCATCCCGGCAAACTCTGCTGCTGTGAAACCCAGGAAAATTTTTCTAAAGCTCATCAGGCACAGAGAGGAGGAACTAGAACCAGGGGAAAAAAAAAAAAAAAAAAAAGAATCATTTGATCTCCACCTTCAGCTCGAGGAAATTATCATTTCCAGCACGTTAGATCCTACCTGTAGCCTCATCAAGCCTCGTGCTTGCAGCTGCTCTTGCCGTGTGCAGGGAAGTCTCTATTGTGTGCAGAGATTCCCCTTTGTTTGATGCCGAGAGGATGTGAGACTCTGGCTGCTGCTGCTGCCAGACTGGCACTTCAGAGGGATGTGAACCCCAGCAAAGGCTTGCAGACTCCTCCTGCCACCTCTGAAGCACTAAAGTGGCGACAGAGAGGCTGCACCAGGCACCTGATGCTTGAACACTCCCGTGGGGAGCTCTGAGGGAGGTTCAGGCTGGCCTGTGGCAAGTCCTGACCTTGATTGTTTGATTTTTTCCTCATGCAAACATCCGGAGCTGGCGGGAGCAGCCCGACTCCGGAGCTCCCAGCTCCAGAGCTGCTTCCTGGGGAGGAGGAAAGGCAGGAGCTGGAGCTGTCCTGGAGTGCCACATCCCTGTTTAATGCTCCTGCTGATGGCTGCAGCCCTGGATACGGATGGTTGGGAAGAGAACATTCCCATCATCCAGCCTCGCTTTTAATCCCAACACTGTTGCTTCAAACGTCTCCCTGGCTGTTTGAACTAAAAAAAAAATAAATTAAAAAAAGGATCAAGGATGTGAACAAGGCCTTGGACCTCAGTGTCCTCGTCACCCTTCCCAAGCACTGGGTGTTATTCCCTCCCCTCTGACAAGCAGAGAAGCTCCTAAAAAGTCCGTGCACTCCTCTATTTGCCTTTTTGGGTTAAGATTTCTGTGGAATCACACAAAACCTTCCAGAGCAGTTCCCAAACCAGCTAATTCTTGAACATTACAGAGAAACTGAGTCAGATATTCTACCCACCAAACCGAGCCACACAAATCTCGTTCCATTTGTGGTATTATATTTTACATTCCCCACGGCATTACACTTAGGCTGGCCCAAGTTCTTTGGCTTTAAGGGTCATTTTCTGCTTCTGCCAGGGGAGATCACAGCCAGTCCCCAGAGGAAGGATGTGACAGGATGAGTGTGGCAGGGTAGGGCCCAGGGCTCCCATCACGCAGCCTCGCACTTAAACCAAAGCAGCTCCAGCTTGTCCCTCCTGGGATCTAAATAATAACATCCCTCAAAACAGCATTTCCTCACTGATGAGCAGGCAGCTCTCATGCGCCCCTCAGCTGCCTCAAGGGAACCTTCCAAAAGCCTGAAATGCCTCCAGTTAGTTGTTTAAGGACTGTGCTTAGGAGCAGTGCATGTTCTGAGGGAAAATCAGGGTTTGTGCTCCTGCATGAAACTCAATTAAGCCTTGTCTGTGCTGGGATAGTCAGGGCGTGTTGGATTTCAAGCTTGGCTCAGATCAGGTCCTTGCTGAGTGACGCAGTTCGTCACACACGCACAAACACACACTCACACTTTGATCAGAAGGCATGAACTAAAACTCTACTTTATTTGAAAGTCTGACTCCATATATAGTATATCTACAAAGGCCAGGGATTGGGGGAGCAGGTTGACACCTCTCCCCATCCCGCTGGTCAAAACAACTGTCCACCAGCTGTCCATAGCTCTAAGACAAAGAATCTAAACTACCTTAAAACTACACAATAACGTTGGCACTGTTTACAGACCAGAGCGTGAGAAAGAACCCAAAACATGAAACTGAAGCAGAAGAGAAGGCTGAAAAAATCAGGGTGACAGCTGAGCACCAAGAGCTGGTTGGATGAAAGGCTCCTGTCCCGCTGCTTCCCCGGGTCTGGGAAGGACTCAGCACACCTTAAATATTGAGATATGCGGCAGCACCAGAGTGAAATAAATTGGACTGCTTCAGGTAAGAGGGTTTGATCCAGCTAAATAAAAATCATATTAATCATGTTAATCCCAGTGGGAGACACCTGGCACAGGAGTGGGGAGCAGGGCAGGGGTGCAGAGCCCTGAGCCTCCTGCACGGCAGCTGAGAAAACCTAATTATCTTTGCTTCCCTTCTTGCTTGAGGTTAAGGTTAGACAATGAAAAATTCCAGCACCGGCAGTGATGTGGGAGACCATTTGCATGATTTTAATTGCATCATTTTGAGCGAGGGCCTTTCCCGGGGTAAATGTGAGCACTGCTCACTGAAGGTGATTTAGTGACTTACCTCAGCCGAGTGCCTGCGGCCCTCAGGGCACAGAAAGCACAAGGGAAAGGTAAAGACACTCCTGCTCCTTGTGTCCCTGGGCAGGAATCTTCCCACAGCAGCTGCTGCTGGGAAGTTTGCCCAGAGCTAAGTGGGAATGATGGTGCCACTCATGTAGCGGTTTCACCTTTGTCAAATCCTGTTTTCTCAAATTTCCCGTAGTGGTTTGAGTGTCTTTCCTTCACCTGGCCCAGTCAGAGAGCAGCATTCCCAAAGCTCTCCCTGCCTTTCCAGAGCCCCTCTTCCAGGCTGGTTTGTCTGGCAAACTCCAGAGCTGATGGATCAGGCACGGGGCAACACAAGCAGAGCTGGTGTGGCCACCCCAAACCTACCGCACGGTGACCCCAGAAAGCACAGGGCACACGGAGCCTGCTCCTGCCAGGAGCTCTGCCGGGGTGGAGATGGTCCTGTCAAGGTGGAGATGGCCCTGCTGAGGTGCAGATGGCCCTGCCGGGGTGGAGATGGCCCTGCTGATTAGGAGATGGCCCTGCCGGGGTGGAAATGGCTCTGCTGGGGTGGAAATGGCCCTGCCGGGGTGGAAATGGCCCTGCCGGGGTGGAAATGGCCCTGCCGGGGTGGAGATGGCCCTGCCGGGGTGGAGATGGCCCTGCCGGGGTGGAAATGGCCCTGCTGAGGTGCAGATGGCCCTGCTGAGGTGGAAATGGCCCTGCCGGGTGGAAATGGCCCTGCTGAGGTGGAGATGGCCCTGCTGATGAGGAGATGGCCCTGCTGATGAGGAGATGGCAGTTGGGGGCGTTGATGTCCAGATGCAGAGTCACCAGCAGATGTAGGGCTGCAGAGCCCAGGAGGGCATGCACTGTGCTGACTATTAATCAGATCCTGCTTTTAGGCCACAAACTACACGTGGCTTTGGGCAAGACATATTTCACAGTGCTTTACTTGCCTAAAAATAATCTCCAGAAACAGGCCCAGGCCTTTTTAATTTTTTTTTTTTTCCTTATTCAAAGCCCTATCTGTGGAAGCAAAACACTCTTCAGGTGGTCAAAGAGAAGGCAGGATAACCTCTTCCCATCCCCTTTCCTCCTCTGAAAAACACCTCCATGTGGCACCAGGGCGGAGAAACTGCTCTGGAGTAGACGCTCTGACCAGAGAACATGAGGACCTGACACCTTCTCCAGCAAGCACCAAACCAAAAGATGAAGCAGAGGGGCAGGCAACCCCAGCCTGGCAAAGACTCACATTCAGCTTTGGCACAGATGAGGCAGGCAGTGGTGCAGTTAAAGAAGTTCAGGATTCCGGCCACGGCCACGCTGATGTCGGTGTTGCTGGGGTGGAGGTTGAGGGTGGTGAACCTCTGGAGCTGCAGCTTCAGGAACTCCTCCGGAGCCACTCTGAAGTGAGGAACCTGAGCGTGGGGAGGAGGAAAGAAAATATAATTAAAGAGGAAGTAGAAATAAAAACAAGTAAATCTGCACTAAAGGGCCTGTGGTGTGAAACGCACAGCAGGCAGAAAGTGGAATATCCCAATAAAACTGCAGAGGCATCACTGGAGTCAAGAGGGGAGGATGGGATTCATGCAGGAGCAGAGGAAAATAATTAGCACAGCAACAAAAAGCCACGGGAAGGAGTGGAGCAGGAAAAGTCTTGCTGAGCCACTCAGCGAAAGGCAACGGGGACTGTGATTACAGCACAGGAAACCTTCCCTGTCAGTTCAACCTAATTAGCTGGGGCACTAATTGTAGCTGGGCCCAGCCTTCACTGGGGAAGGATGCTGTGCAGGCAGGCAGGGGCTCTGGGGAACACCCAGGGCCCGGTGCTGTGCATCCAGCCCTACCACCAGGTGATTAATTAGCAGAGATGAAGGCAAGAACAAGATGCCGCCGTGCTGGCCAGGCTGGGCAGAGGAGGAGCAGCTGCAGCAGCCAGAAGCTTGGGGCATTTCTGATCAACAGGAGGCCAGACGGGGCTGGAGCCACCAGGGCTGGCGACGCTGGGCTTGTCACCGCTGCAGCCGAGCAGCGGCAGGAGCGGGACGCTGCTCCACGGGGAATTTGGGGAGCGGGGAAGCCGCGGGGCTCCCTCTGAGGTAGCTGTGCTGCACATCCTGCAGAGCAGCGCGGATGGCACGGGCGGGCAGACGCTCGGAGGGAGCCCAGGCGCTGCCCGCTCAGCCAAATAAAGAAAGGCAATCTTGTTTTCCTCCTGCCGGGTGAGTTATTTTGGAAGAAGCAGAAGTCGGGAGAAAGGGAAACATCTGCCACAGCTTTGTTAGCAGCGTGTCAGGTCCTCTCTGCCTCCTTTATTGGTCCTGCCGAAGCCATCAGCCCCTGTTCTCCCACCTCTCTCCTCCGGGGAGAGCCTATTAGCGGCTCCTGATGGCTGCTTTATTGGCAGCGGGAGCTGTTGGTTAGCAGAGGGGAAGTCCAGAGTAATGATCTGCTATCTGCCTCGATTCCAGCCCGCAGCCAGGCAGGGAGAGGTGAATTCCTGTCAGCAGAGCACGGGGCAGCTCCTGGCAGCATCCTGATCACTCCCGGGAGTGACCCAGACCCAACCTGCGACTCAGAGAGGGATGCAGACAGGGGAAGGAATCCATCCCCGCATCAGCTCCCAGAGCTGAGCACAGCCCTGCCCAGCCCCTGCCTTCATCCCCAGAGTCCTCCTCTCCTTTCCAAGAGCTCTGCCCCGGCGCTATTTCGCTTTCTGGACAGGGGGAAAGGGATTCTCCGGGCATGAGAGGGGTAACACAGGGCAGGTTCATCCCCCCAGAGCATCAGTCACTCCGCCTGCTGCCCGGAGGTTCCCTGGGGACGCTGCTCCCTGCCCCTGGCTGCAGCGCTGGGGGCTCTGGCTGGGCTCTGTGTCCCCTCTGACACAGCCGATGCTCCCGGGATGTAAATCCCAGGGAATTCCTGCAGGTTTCCATTGCCCGCAGGGCAGCCGAGAGAACCAAACACCTCAGCAGGGCACCACGCTCACTTCTCCTTTCCGAGGAAAAAAAATAAATCAGGAGCCTCAGATCAGAGCCTCGGGATGAATCTGAATTTCAGAGGAAAAACACTGGCAGAGTCGCCTTTCCTGCGACGGAGCACGTGTCCAGGACATTCTAGCAAGAGAAAACACTAAAAAACACCCCCAGGGGACCCCTCCTGCTACAGCCCCGTGCATCAGGGCTGAAAGGTCCCTTCCATCCCTCCCACACTCCAGGAACAACCACCAGCGCTCATTTGCGAATGCAAATTATTTACAGCGCTCAGTCCCAGCCTGCTCTCCTCGAAGGCAGGGCTGCAGAGAGAGCCACTAAATGGCTGAGAGATGTTATCTGGCTTTAAAGGGATGAACTATGAGAGAAGAACTCAATTTCTTCTCCCGAGCGCAGAGCCAGATCGGTGTAGGATGGTTCGAGGCTTATAAAATATTAAATCCAGCACATAGCCTGGACATAGATTAAAAAAAAGGGGGGGTTGAACTGGATGGAAGAGCAGTAAACATAAAGCTTGCCCAGTGCGTGCACAAAGTCCCAGCAGGAGCTTTGGGGTCTGCACCCCTCATCCAGTGGGGCCGGGGCTGTGGTGGTGAGGAGTGTGGAGCTGGAGCAAAAGGGGGCGCAGAGAGGAAAAGGGAGGCAGAAGGAGGGAGCAAAGGGGAAAGGAAGGCATTTTAAAAGTCTGTGCCTGAGGAGGAGGGGGGATAAACCACGCTGTCTGCTCTGATCGTCACAAAGGAACCTCTCCACTTACCTCCTTCTCCCCACAGATGTTGCTGATAATGGAGCTGGAGGCTGGGCTGGAGGAAGGCCCCAGGACCCCCACCACGCCTTTGGGGAGAATCTGGCACACTGTGGGCATCAGAGAGAGGGAACAGAGATCAGAATTCAGCCCAAATTCCATCAGGCAGCCGTGCTCACAGTGCCTGCTGCGCCTCAGTCAGGACACGGCATCATCACACAACACCCTCTCTGCCATTTCCATCCCCAAATCCCTTTATTCCCCCTGAAGCACTGTCACCCTGCCCGTGGCATATTCCATCTTCCCCCAGCCTTTCAAAACCCCACCTAAACTCTCCCCAAAGCCTCGGAATATTCATCTCTGACCCTCTCTCGTACCACACCTTTCTGTCCCCAGGACAGAAACTTGAACTAAACTTTATGGAAGATGCTGCGCACTTCAAAGCACCAAACAGACCTGTAGGCATTTCCCCCCTCATCTTTGCGGAGTTCAGTGGTAAAAACAAGGACTTAATTGCTGGTTTCCTTTTGTTTTGTGTTGTTTTCTTCCTGGCAGTAGTTAAATCTTCTGGGCCCCTGCCACCAAGCTTAGCAGAACCATAAAAAAAATAAACCTCCTGACAAACTGAAGAAGTTAAATCTCTTCCTGGCTTAAACTTTTTTGGTCCTCTTAATTCACAGCACAAATCCAGCTGAATTTCACTCCCAGGAGCAGCCCAGCCGGTGTCACCTAACTGCTGCCATCCCCTGCGTCGCTCAGAACCCTTCCTGCAGAGCGGGAAAAGCCTCTTGAACAGGAGGTGAGAGCTCAATCCCTGAGCTCCAGCAGCCTCCTGAGAGCTGCCCACAGCTCCTTCTGCAATGCCAGACCTGCCTCAGCATCCTCACACACCCAGCTTTTTCCCCAGACAAAGCCACGTTTTCTCAACTGGAATCTCTCCAAAGAAATTGGATACTGAAGGGCAGAAAGGAGGACCCAAAAGGGAGAAAAGAGGCACCAAAATTCTTCTGAGTTCTTGCCAGGGAAAGCTCACAATATTTCTGAGTGAAAACCAAACCACTGCGTCCCAAAGCTGAGATTTTTAAAGATAGGCACTCCTCAGTATCAAACCTGCCTCCTCCCCTTGGCTTGCACCTCAGAGCAGCTCTTGTGAGGGTTGTGAAGAGTTATTCGAGCTGGAAAAATTCAAATCTGGACTTGGTTTTTTTTGGTAGTAAAGTGAATTCATCATCAAAACTGCTGAGCAGGGTTCAGAACTGATCCAAGCAGGGGTTTTAGCAACTTTTGAGTCTTTAAATCAAGGCTGGAAGTGAAAGGAAAGCTTGCTGTGCTTGGGGTGGTTTTAGAGCAGCAACGTTGAGGTTTGGGAAGTGAACATCTACAAGTTTCAAAATTTCCCAGAGAAGCTGTGGCTGCCCCTGGATCCCTGGAAGTGTCCAAGGCCAGGCTGGATGGGGTCTGGAGCAGCCTGGAGTTGTCCCTGCCCATGGCAGGCGGTGGAACAAGATGATCTTTAAGGTTCCTGCCAAGGATATTCTGTGATTCTGTGATTTCTGGCCTTTTAGACCCCTGAAGCCTCCACAGCCTCACGACTGGAATATGAGGCCCAAACCTCGTTTAATTTGTCACTTTGGGGAATTGGTTTTGCTTCTCTTTTGAAGGAAAAACTCCTTATCCTCCCCAGTTCCCGCTGATTGCTCCGGCCTCTTACAGAAAGTGCTCATGAAATGCAAACATCTCCTCTTGGGTTTTCCTTCCTTCTGAGCTCCCTCACCCTCCAACAACTCAATCTCCCACGGAATGAGGGGTATTTCTCCTGCAGCATCTTCAAAGGAATCCAGGGCTTGCTTTTCCTCCATGCTTAAAAAATTTACAGGCGCTTAAACCTCTCCAGAAGACCCTTTTAAATAAAGAGCACCGGCAGCTTGAAAGCCTTGCCTGCCGTCTCAGCAGCGTGCATCAATCCCTCTCAGCTCTGCCATTCAGCATCCACGAGCAAGGAGCTGCTCCAAGCCCTCCCTTACCCACAGGCCACCAGGAAAAAAAGTTCCTGGGGAAAATTCCGTTGTGCCGTGCAGGGGGAAAGTTTGGCGAGTGATTTTTCTTCCCGTGCCTGCTAGCAGGAACAAAAAGTGGGTTAAGTAGCCATGGCAACGGAGTTGCAACAAGTGGAGGAAGAAAAAGACCTGGCTTATCACTACCAGGGGGAAACATCCACAAAAATGAAGGGAAATGAATGGAAACAAAGTGGAGGCGCCTGAGGCAAAGGTTTTGACCACATCTGGAAAGCTCCTCTTGTAATCCAAGCACATTTCCTATTTCAGAGCGTTACCTGATGCTGTCAGGACACCCCTGGCAGAAAATGCTCGACCTTGCTGCTGCCATGGGCATCCAGACAAGCACTTGCAGGACGTGGAAATGTTGGGCCTGCACCCAAAATCCATCCAGGATAATCACAGGGACTATAACTCGGGTAATTACAGACCCCCTGCCACTCAAACCCCTTCACGCTCCAACTCCTGGGCACCACAGGAGCTGTGGGCTGTGCAGGGCTCCTTGTGAGTGCTGCAGGCTCCAGCAGCTCCGAGTGTCTGTCCCAGTTTTGATGTTGTTCAGAATTCAGGGTCTCGGGAATGCTGGATGTTGAAGTGGCATCACTTTAAGGACCTCTTTACCATGGATCATGCTGGATCAGGCGTGTGTTCAGGGCACAGTGACCCTCCTTTGGTACAGCAGGGCAGTGTCCAATCACTGCCATGAGTGTATTTGGGAATTAAGTCCAGGTATGGACACTTGGGACACAGCACGGTATTTTTAAAAGGGAAGGCAGAACTGCAAGCTTGTTTTTGAACGTGAAAAAGCACAACAAATGAGTAGCTCTTGATGATAAATGTATTCACATCCCCTCAGACATGGTCAGAGTGTCTTTCACTTCCTGAGATCCCAGAGCACCTGGAAAACATTTCCATGAATGTTCGAAGCAGGGCTGAAAACTCTCTCCAGAGAGAGGATCCACCCCTGGGGCAGAATCATCTCTTTCAGAGCACACAGACACCTGAGCAGGGTTTCAAACAGAATGCATGGAAGATTCCTGGCTCTAATTCAAAATAAACCAGCAGGGAAGGTGTGGAAATTCCTGAGCAGCTCCCTGATTGCAAAACACAGCCGAGATCTCCGGAGACAGGGGCTGGTCACGGGATTCTCAGAGAGAAAACACCAAGTGCAGAAACAGAAAGGGTTCTGGAGATGCTCCTGAAGCATCCCTGGTGCTTCCTGACAGGAACCTGCAGCCAGAGAGGTCTGGAGAGGTTGGGGATGCCCTGGAAGTGTCCAAGGCCAGGCTGGACGGGGCTTGGAGCAACCTGGGATGGTGGAAGGTGTCCCTGCCCATGGCAGAGGGTGGAACAAAATGATCCTTGAGGTCCCTTCCAACCCCAACCATTCCACGATTCGCTGATAACCAGAGCGGGCTGAAATCCCCCCAGACAGCGGGACAGGTGAAAACAGCACGTTGGAGTCACTGGAAGGACGCTTTGAAAGGGCGCTTTGAAATATCGGTGTGGATAAATCAAAAATCTCCAACTCCCCGGCTGCTCTGCTGGCTCTGCCTNATAAAATAAAATAAAATAAAATAAAACAAAATAAAATAAACCCAGACTCCCCAAATAAAAACCCTAACTCCCCCAAATTCTTCTTCCCCTTCTATATGCAATGTGGGCTGTAATCCCAGCACTCCTAGATCTGTCAGCTAAGCATGGAGCTGTGTTATTTAAGAGTGAATCAAAGGGTGTGAAATATGAGAACAGTATTAAACAGCTGTAAACAGCTTTGCAGTTACAGGTTAAAACATCTCAACAGTTTTTATTAATATTGTGTGTCATAACAAATACCAGCAATGTATTGAAGCATTTGAAAGCCATGAAAGCCTTGAAATTTAAGTTCAGGAATCTGATTTTCCTCTGCCACCAGGATAAATCAAGAGTAACATCAGTGACATTAATAGCAGAGCCATACAGAATCCAGATTATTCCTTTTCTAAGAAAAGCTTCCAGACATTTTTTTTTCCCTCTGAAGAAAAGGCAAATAACGCACGGCAAAATTCACCAAAATCAAGTCAATTTGCTCCAATTTCTGCTGTAAAAATCCAAGCAAAAAAAACCCATAGAAAATCACCCCAAGGTGAAAACTGGAAATGGGAGATGCCTCTTCCTCGCTTGCCCTGTTTCCAATTTCTCCCCAAACACAACATTTGCTGAAATCAACAATTTCTTGCATAATATTTCACACTCAGCCAATTAATATCCCTCTGCTGGAGGAACCTTCCAAGAGAAGAATTCCTGAGCAGTATCACAGGCTGAAAATGAGGCAGAAATCCCTCTCATGGTCCTTACAGCACCTCTGGGGTCACTGCAATCAAGTTTTCCAAACAAAGGTACTGGCCAGAAATGCTGCTACAAGCAGGATATTTATGAGGAAGGAACAAAAATGGAGCTAAAAATGCCACTGGGTCCTTCAAAGACAAAGCAAGCTGAGGAAAATGAGGCTTTTTCTCATTTTCTAGGAGTCTCACAGGGAGATTTGGGATATTTCAAGGGGCAAAGTGGGAATGTGCTTGGAGCGAGTCCAGAGGAGGCACAAAGATGATCAGAGGGATGGAGCAGCTCTGCTGTGAGGAAAGGCTGGGAGAGCTGTTCAGCCTGGTGGAGAAAAGGCTTTGGGGTGATCTGATTGTCCCTTCCAGCTGAAGGGAGGGAAAGGGAAGGATGGAGAGAGACTTTTGGCAGGGATGGAGTGACAGAACAAGGGGGAAGGGCTTCAAACTGGGGAAAAATCCTTCCCTGTGAGGGTGGGGATGCCCTTCACGGGGTGCCCAGAGAAGCTGTGGCTGCCCCTGGATCCCTGGAAGTGTCCAAGGCCAGGCTGGGGTGGAGCTGGATGAGCTTTAAGGTCCCTCCCAACCCCCTGCAGCCTGGGATTCTGTGATTCCATGCAACCCAGGCAATTCCCATCCCTCCCGCAAGGCCTGGCCAGGTAAAGTGGATCTGCCCTAATGCTGTGCCNTTCGAAGCAGGGCTGAAAACTCTCTCCAGAGAGAGGATCCACCCCTGGGGCAGAATCATCTCTTTCAGAGCACACAGACACCTGAGCAGGGTTTCAAACAGAATGCATGGAAGATTCCTGGCTCTAATTCAAAATAAACCAGCAGGGAAGGTGTGGAAATTCCTGAGCAGCTCCCTGATTGCAAAACACAGCCGAGATCTCCGGAGACAGGGGCTGGTCACGGGATTCTCAGAGAGAAAACACCAAGTGCAGAAACAGAAAGGGTTCTGGAGATGCTCCTGAAGCATCCCTGGTGCTTCCGGACAGGAACCTGCAGCCAGAGAGGTCTGGAGAGGTTGGGGATGCCCTGGAAGTGTCCAAGGCCATGCTGGACGGGGCTTGGAGCAACCTGGGATGGTGGAAGGTGTCCCTGCCCATGGCAGAGGGTGGAACAAAATGATCCTTGAGGTCCCTTCCAACCCCAACCATTCCACGATTCGCTGATAACCAGAGCGGGCTGAAATCCCCCCAGACAGCGGGACAGGTGAAAACAGCACGTTGGAGTCACTGGAAGGACGCTTTGAAAGGGCGCTTTGAAATATCGGTGTGGATAAATCAAAAATCTCCAACTCCCCGGCTGCTCTGCTGGCTCTGCCTCCTGACCTGCCCCGGGGTGTTTGGACTCACAACAAAGAGGAGCTTAAAAGGCTGCCAAGGCCAGAGGGGACAGGGTGACAGGCAGGGAAATCCGTCCTGTCCGGGCATCAAAAGGAACAAGGTGGTGTCGATAAAGACATGATTAAACAAGTCGTGTTGGAGCTGCACCAAAGGAACATCAAACACAGAGAGAGAACAGCCTTTACTTGTAACGACAACAACAAAAAAAAAGGCTCTGCCCACAATTTATCATAGAAACCTCCTTAAAATCACACAGGAGCAGCCAAAGTTTGTGTTCGTTCATATCTAAAGCTGGAGTAGCAAACCAGGCACGAATGTGATGGATTGACTCGGATTTTACCTGCTGGAGCAGTTCAGATTCTGGGGCTCTCTTACATTAAAACACCTGAGTCAGTCAGAAGTGAATACAGGAGAAAAACAGCTCCAGAAAAGAATAAAATAAAATAAAATAAAATAAAATAAAATAAAATAAAATAAAATAAAATAAAATAAAATAAAACAAAATAAAATAAACCAAGACTCCCCAAATAAAAACCCTAACTCCCCCAAATTCTTCTTCCCCTTCTATATGCAATGTGGGCTGTAATCCCAGCACTCCTAGATCTGTCAGCTAAGCATGGAGCTGTGTTATTTAAGAGTGAATCAAAGGGTGTGAAATATGAGAACAGTATTAAACAGCTGTAAACAGCTTTGCAGTTACAGGTTAAAACATCTCAACAGTTTTTATTAATATTGTGTGTCATAACAAATACCAGCAATGTATTGAAGCATTTGAAAGCCATGAAAGCCTTGAAATTTAAGTTCAGGAATCTGATTTTCCTCTGCCACCAGGATAAATCAAGAGTAACATCAGTGACATTAATAGCAGAGCCATACAGAATCCAGATTATTCCTTTTCTAAGAAAAGCTTCCAGACATTTTTTTTTCCCTCTGAAGAAAAGGCAAATAACGCACGGCAAAATTCACCAAAATCAAGTCAATTTGCTCCAATTTCTGCTGTAAAAATCCAAGCAAAAAAAACCCATAGAAAATCACCCCAAGGTGAAAACTGGAAATGGGAGATGCCTCTTCCTCGCTTGCCCTGTTTCCAATTTCTCCCCAAACACAACATTTGCTGAAATCAACAATTTCTTGCATAATATTTCACACTCAGCCAATTAATATCCCTCTGCTGGAGGAACCTTCCAAGAGAAGAATTCCTGAGCAGTATCACAGGCTGAAAATGAGGCAGAAATCCCTCTCATGGTCCTTACAGCACCTCTGGGGTCACTGCAATCAAGTTTTCCAAACAAAGGTACTGGCCAGAAATGCTGCTACAAGCAGGATATTTATGAGGAAGGAACAAAAATGGAGCTAAAAATGCCACTGGGTCCTTCAAAGACAAAGCAAGCTGAGGAAAATGAGGCTTTTTCTCATTTTCTAGGAGTCTCACAGGGAGATTTGGGATATTTCAAGGGGCAAAGTGGGAATGTGCTTGGAGCGAGTCCAGAGGAGGCACAAAGATGATCAGAGGGATGGAGCAGCTCTGCTGTGAGGAAAGGCTGGGAGAGCTGTTCAGCCTGGTGGAGAAAAGGCTTTGGGGTGATCTGATTGTCCCTTCCAGCTGAAGGGAGGGAAAGGGAAGGATGGAGAGAGACTTTTGGCAGGGATGGAGTGACAGAACAAGGGGGAAGGGCTTCAAACTGGGGAAAAATCCTTCCCTGTGAGGGTGGGGATGCCCTTCACGGGGTGCCCAGAGAAGCTGTGGCTGCCCCTGGATCCCTGGAAGTGTCCAAGGCCAGGCTGGGGTGGAGCTGGATGAGCTTTAAGGTCCCTCCCAACCCCCTGCAGCCTGGGATTCTGTGATTCCATGCAACCCAGGCAATTCCCATCCCTCCCGCAAGGCCTGGCCAGGTAAAGTGGATCTGCCCTAATGCTGTGCCCAAGTTAGGGGACAGCACTGGACAACAGGGATGGGGAAGACCAGGAAAATCTTTAAAAATTGGGGGGATCTGAAGCAGTGGAGGAGTGCTGGGTGCAAGTCGCTGAGCTGGGTTTAACCTGGGCTGCCTCACGGGTGCCAGGCTCTATAAATAGAGCCCAGGTACTCGCTGAGACGCTCTTTATTAACTGCACACTTCTATAAATAGTGCAAACGCTCGTTCAGGAAATGAAGGAGCGACGTGCTGATCCCACAGCCCCACGGAGCTGCTCTGCCAGCTCAGCTGGAGAGCCCTGAGCACTGCTGGGCAGAAAACCCACCAAAACTCCGGGAAAAACCAGCCAGGGCCAAACCAGAACGCTCTGCCGCGCTTTTTGGGGATGCCCTGCAGATCACACCGTCATGGAATGCAGAATCGTTAGGAAACAAGCCCAAATTCCCTATTATTTCAAATGATTTCTCCAGCTTTCTCGAGCCAGCTGGTCATAAAAAATTATAGCCCTCCCTTGAACTCTAAAGGTCGGCTTAAAAACGATTCTAAAATGAGGATTTCCTATTCCAAAGGGTTTTCCCTCTTACAGGAAAAAAAACTACCATAAATGTTTTGGGTTCCTTTCAAACTGTGGGACAGTGACCATCAATTTCCTTTTAATTCACCAGCACAGAACTGGCATATTGGGCATCCAGAGGAACAGCCCTAATAAAGAACAGTTTCATTCGGGGACTTGAAAGAGACATGGGAAATCTGCTGCTCCTTCGAAATTAGCTCCTCTTCATCCTCATGATTCCAAACATCACTTGAAAAACTTCACTTGGCGTAAATAAATCTGCTGCCAATCTCAAGCTCCAGGAAGAGCTGACATGTTTGCTGACACACAGAATCCCGCAGGGTTTTAAAAAACAACTTAATTGCGCCCAACTTGCCCGAGAGTCTCTTGTTTGCTCACCATCAAGCGCTTGACAAAAGGATCAGCATTACCCCTATTTATTGAGAGGCAGATTAAAGGAAATTACTTGTTCCAAGCCACTGAGTGGTGGCAAAGCTTTACTGGAGGGGGGGGCAGGAATCCTCTCAGTCCACGCCTGGGCTCGCACCGGCGCGTTTCATTCACCTCGAATGAAACCGCTCCGCGCAGGGAGCAGACAGACGGGGTTTTTTTTCACTCTGCGCTGCCACAACATCGCACGCTCAGCGTGCCAGACACCTCCCGGGGTGGTACTCACTGGTCTCTGCTGTCTCGTACTCGCTGTCCCGCAGCAGCTCGAAGATGTCCACCTCCACCCGGGCCTTGCCCGCCCGCTCGGGCGCGCGGTTGATGCGGTTCTTGGCCAGCGTGATGGAGAGCCTCTCCCCTCTGCTGCACTCCATGGGGTCATCCAGGATGGCAGCTGTGGGGCGGGAAAAGGTGTTGGCACTGGTTAGGTTTGGGGTGTCCCCTGCCCTCCCCGTGCCCCGCTCCCTTGATGCCCGCGGGAGCTCTGTTTGTGCTCCCGTCACCGCCGGAGCTGGCGCTTCCCGCTTCCCCCTGCCCACGCGTGGCCTCTCCCGCTGCTTCTCCCACTCCCCAGGTCCTGCCAGACAGGTGGGTGGTGAAATCTCGGCAGCAACCTCTGTTTTACCTGCTGGGATGCCACAGCGCAGCCGCCCACGCTGCCAGGCTCCCGGCGCGCGCTGCCACACAGGCTGGCTGCTCCCAGAGAGGCACATCCAGCTGTCCAACCCTAAAAAACCCCGATCCCCACAGCCCAACAAAGACAGAACACCGTCCCCAAAGCCCCGGATGATTCTTTTGTGGGAGCACTGATAGGGAGCCGAGAGCTGGAATATTTCAGGAAGCACGTGGGCAGCCGTGGGTGGGGAGGGACAAATATTTTTCAAACAGAACGCTCCTGACTCTTGAACTCAGCTCCTGGGGCTGCCCACTCAGATCTGCACTAGGCAGAGGGAGCTGGGGAGGGGTATTATTTTTATTTTCTGGAGGGACGGCAAAAAGGATTCAGGAATGGAGCATTCAGGCCAGAATTTCATAAGGAGCTGGCACCCCAGTGCGTTTATCCTTGCCAACGGGAGGTCTCCTCCCCAGGATGCAGCTTTGCCATTTTATCTTGGGAAGAGCAGCGCTGCTGTTTGCTGTGTGCATTAAAAAAAGCACCAATTCTTGTCTTCCCTCCCCAGAACATCGCTCCACAGGCAGAGGTGCCATTCAGGACTGCTCAGGGGCTGGATCAGGGGTCGGGGAGCAGAGCAGGGATTAGTGGGACTCTGCTGGTTCATGGCAGGGAAAGAGGGAACTCCCTGGAGCAGCCAGGGTGCCCTGCTGGAGCTTTGGGACATGTCCTTGCACTGCAGCAGGTTTGGGTTTGGAAAAGCATAAATGGGCTGGGAACTGAAATAAAGCCCATCAGGGAGATCTGCTGAGTCCTAAGAGCGAGGCAGGAAGGACACACAGATTTGGAAGGCAGAGCTGGCTGGGACCAGGGTTAGGGCAGCGCAGGAATGCCGAGCTGGAGGTGGGACTGAGGGATCTGGGCTGTGCCGGGAAGGTCCCATCACCCTTCTCTGCCACCACGGAGCGCCCAGCACAGCCCAGCCCCCCCTGCCTGGGGCCCGGGCTCCTTTTCCTTTGGCTTTCCTGCCCCTAAGGCTTTGATCCAGCCCCAAAACTCAAAGCATAGCCTGACTTCAGCATCCACCTCTCAGGGCTCTTTTCCCAGCCTTGCCCTGCTCATCCCAGTGGGATCTTTTCTCTCCTGGCACAACTGCAGGGCCCTGCCCTAACCCCTGCAGTGGAAGCCCAAAGCTGGTCCACACCAGCCTGATTTACTTCATATCCTGATAATACCCAAGAGTTCCTTCTTTTCCCATCTTTTTCCCAATTTTATGGGAGTTAAATTGAGCCCACCTTAATCTCCTTATGCAACAAAAAGGGTTGTGCTTTCCTCCAAGGCCAGGAGCAGGGTTTTTAGGATATTAATAGGGCTGATGACTTCTTTTAATTAGAACAAGGCTGGGAGAACAATTTGCCACCAACTCCACTTTTCCAGGAGAGAAGCAGAGGAGAAAGTTCCTGTAGAAACTTTTCCTCCAGCCCTGCTCCCAGGGAAGGGTAAATCCCTGTGCTGAGCCTGGTGAACATCACCAAATGCAGCTCCTGCTCAGGTGCTGACTCTGTGAAATTAAAGATCAGCAGTGGGGGAGTGGATGTCAGCATTCTCAGATTCATTAGTTTCCAATTTAAAGCTTCAAAATCACTAAATTGGGGAATGTTTTCAAGTATTTTCCTAATTGGCAGCTTTCAAACAAAATCCACTTCCACTAATGTACAGTTAAATGATCTTTAAGTACAAAAATAGTAAAAACCAAAGCATTTAAAATAGTTTCCTCAAGCCAGCTAAGCAAAAAAGTTTGCATTATCTCTGCTCAGGATAGGAATTTCTATTCTTATTTTTGAGAACCTTGAAAACTTCCCTGAAGGCGAAGAAGGGAAGGAAAGGGATGGAAAGGAGCCCAAAATAACAACAGCAAACTCTTTCACCTACTCAGCTCTCATTGAACTTGAACTTTGGGAGCAAATACAAGAGGAAGGGGAAAGTGCAGGTTTTAGAAAGAAAGGAATTCAGATGAAGAGCCTGGATCCAGGCTGGAAGTGGCAGCAGCAGCTCCGGAACCCAGATCAAATTCCAGTAGAGTTTCCAGTCTCCCTGTGGGATTTGGGATAGGAAACCAGCAAAATGTGCTCATTTTGGGAGACTGGTTACTTTAACTAAATATTAAACCAGCCCCCAGGACTACGGAGGCAATGAGGCTGAGCTAATCTTTATTTATTAAAGCTGGAGGATGAAAAAAGGTCATTTAATGTTTAAAAAAGGTTGGTTTTAAAGCTTCATGGCTCGGGACACTGTGCCAAAGCTCATCTAATAGTGGCATCATTAAGTATGAACAAAAATCGTTACAGAAATTCCCTTTCATCTCTTCCTGTCTATTAAACAGGGGAAGATGCATCAAGTAAATCTTTAATCCTGAAGACTTACAGCAAAGTCTTTGAACTTTGTTGCCCTCAAGAATCACTTCTCTCTTCCCCGTCGTGATTAATGTCTCCAGTCTAGACTGCTTCTCCATGAATGATGGGAAAAATATTGCAGAGGGAGCCAGGAGCACCTGGACCTGCAGTGCCTGGCTCAGGACTGCTCAGGATTTCCCAGGCACCGAGTGAAGCCAGCCAGGACTGAGCTTTTCTCAGGAAGAACAACTCTTCCCATGAGATGTTCCAATTCTGAGAGAAAAACACCCCTTCTATCATAATAATTAGCTTTTTATTCCATTTACTACGAAATTTCCATACATTTAACACAAAATCCACGCCCCAGAAGCGCCAAACCAGGGGAGTTTATCCCTTTGGAGCAGCTGGGTAATCATCAATCAAGGCTCAAGCAACAAGTGACTTCCACCACAAATCTCCACCAGACACAGATTTCAAAGGCAATGCTCAAAGTTAATGATTTAACAGCAAGAAGCAGAAAAGGTAAAGGTATAATTAAAAAATAAAGGTATAATTGGGAGCCAGAGAAATGCAAGAGGATGGGGTGGCAGCTCCTGAGGAAAGAAGATTTTAGTGACTATCCTGCAGGGATGTGTCAGCCCTCAGGGATGAGGAGGAATTGGTGCTCTGTGTGAGCCAGGAGCTGGGCAAGGAGCAGGAACTGGTGCTCTGTGTGAGCCAGGAGCTGGGCAAGGAGCAGGAATTGGTGCTCTGTGTGAGCCAGGAGCTGGGCAAGGAGCAGGAATTGGTGCTCTGTGTGAGCCAGGAGCTGGGCAAGGAGCAGGAATTGGTGCTCTGTGTGAGCCAGGAGCTGGGCAAGGAGCAGGAATTGGTGCTCTGTGTGAGCCAGGAGCTGGGCAAGGAGCAGGAATTGGTGCTCTGTGTGAGCCAGGAGCTGGGCAAGGAGCAGGAATTGGTGCTCTGTGTGAGCCAGGAGCTGGGCAAGGAGCAGGAATTGGTGCTCTGTGTGAGCCAGGAGCTGGGCAAGGAGCAGGAATTGGTGCTCTGTGTGAGCCAGGAGCTGGGCAAGGAGCAGGAATTGGTGCTCTGTGTGAGCCAGGAGCTGGGCAAGGAGCAGGAATTGGTGCTCTGTGTGAGCCAGGAGCTGGGCAAGGAGCAGGAATTGGTGCTCTGTGTGAGCCAGGAGCTGGGCAAGGAGCAGGAATTGGTGCTCTGTGTGAGCCAGGAGCTGGGCAAGGAGCAGGAATTGGTGCTCTGTGTGAGCCAGGAGCTGGGCAAGGAGCAGGAATTGGTGCTCTGTGTGAGCCAGGAGCTGCACAAGGAGCAGGAATTGGTGCTCTGTGTGAGCCAGGAGCTGCCCAAGGAGTTCCCCGTGGTTTCCCCACGTCCCTGAGCCCACGCAGGACAGGGCCATGTGTCTCCAGAGCCAGCTGAGGCAGCAGATGCTCAAGCCCTTCTACCTTTTCCCGTGGAGAAGCCCCTCCAGGGGGACGAAGGACATTCACTCCTCACCCCAAAGGGCTCAGCCGCGCCTCCCTGTGCCAAAGCAGGGCCGGGGGCCAGGCAGGGCTGTCACTTGTGTGCTCCCCGAGCCGCAGAGTTGTCTCCAGAGCTGGGTGGCACACAGCCCTCTTCTGATTCAGTGCCCCAGGCAGCTCAGACAGTGCTGAAATCCACTCCTCACCACCCTCAGCGGGTTCCAAGCAGGGCTGGGGAGGCAGAGAAGCTCCATCCTCACTCCCCAGGGCCCTGTGGCTCCTGGAGCGCTGCCTGCCCCAGCCAGACTCCCGGCATATGCACTCTGACAGGCTGATCCCGCTGCAAGCCAGCCTCAGCATCACTCCCCAGCTCATGATTCATCCGAAATCTAATGAAGTCACATTTTTATAACAATAACAGGGAACAGGTGCCACTGCGAGGATTACACACAGCCGCAACAAACTGTGTGCAGCTGACCTTGCCCCGTTCACGGCACTTTTTTTTTAAAATTTACATTTTCTCAGATGCTTTTCGTACCTTTGAAATGTAAAGTCATACTCAGAAACATGATTTCCATCTCAAGGCATCTCTTGAAAATGTGGATTTAACACAGCACTGGCTTGGTAAACAGGATATTTCACTGTTCATAACCTGTCCCTCCAAGTGAAAAACACATAAAGGTACCTGCAGTATTTCCTAAATGTCCCAAATGACAGGTTAAGATCACAGCTACAACCTCTCCTGATTTATGCTGCAAGCACAGCCACAAAACCACCGAGGTTGGAAAAGACCTCTGGGATTATTAAATGCAACCTGTGCCCAGTCTCCACCAGAGCCCTGAGTGCCACCAGCCCCGTCCCTCCCTGGACACCCCCAGGGATGGGCACTCCAAACCTCCCTGGGGAGCCCCTTCCAATATTTAACAACCCTTTCCATGGGGAAATTCCTCCTGCTGTCCACCCTGAGCCTCCCCTGGCCCAGCCTGAGCCCCTTCCCTCTCCTCCTGTCCCTGTTCCCTGGGATTAGATCCCAAATCCCCCCCCTCCTGTCAGGGAGTTGTGCAGAGCCAAGAGGTCCCCCCTGAGCTTCTTTTCTCCTTCTGAGCCCCTTCCCCAGCTCCCTCAGCCCCTCCTGGGCCTCCAGCCCCTTCCCTGGGCATGCTCCAGCCCCCCCATGTCCCTCATTCCATGAGGAGCCCAGAACTGGACACAGAATTCCGGGTGGCTCCTGCTGGCCACACCATTCCCTACTCCCCAAATCCTCCATGACCCCTTCACCAAGTGAAGAGCTGTAATCCCTTCGTCAAATGAAGAGCTGTAATCCCAGTCCAGCCCAGTTCAGTCTCCCAGAAGATCCAGTACCTGCCACTGGAGCCGACCAATCCTTCCTCTCCAAACCCCAAAGAATTCCAGGAAAACATTTCATTCTTCAAACACCCATGTCCTGCTGAGGAACATCAGGAGATGGCCCAGCCCTCCACATCTCCCCATCCTCCTGAACTCCAGACCACCTCCAAAACCACGAGGCCACAGGGTCAGGGGATTAAAAATTGTTGCCAAAATTGCCTTATTTTGTGCTTTTCTGCTGTGCTGAATAAGGTATCAACCCTCCAGGCTGTCAGTACAGTAAAGGAGAAGAAATTTGCACAGTTCCTCATTACAGGGCTGTCAAGTGGAGCTCCAGTGGAGAAACAGGTGGGATTGTATTTTCCATTATAATCTCTGAAGTGCTGCTTAAAAATAAAATAAAACGGCGTCAACACGCTATTACTCTGCGAGGAAAGAGCTTCTCATCAAGGAGAAAAAGAAGATCTGAAAACATAAAAATCTCCTTCACAAAGAAGCTTGATAATATTTGTCTGGTTGGGGTTGCAGAGGGCTATTTATTGCTCTTGGCCAGCGCTGGAAATCTGCATTTAAATGGAGCTTCCCTCTCATTCCTGCTATCCAGAGAGAGCAGATTCAGGGGAGGTGTGATAAAAACAGCTGAGGGCTTTAGTTCCTGCTGCTTGAAACACAATCTCTCTTTTATCTTCTTTAATAACTGCTCTGTGTACATAAAATCAGGATTACACTCCCCAAGACCTGGAGTTTCCAGGCAAATTGAGAAGGAAGGTGGGGACCTGTCCATCATGCTGGGATGCAAAGCCTCGGTGGGACCATCCCTGGATGCCAGCAAACATCATCCCTCTGAGGCAGGCAGGTAAAAACCCTCCAGGCTCCTCATCCCACCTGATCTGGGGAATATAAATCCCACTCCGAGGCAGCAGCAAACACCCTGAGCACAAAGAGAGGAGCAAAAAAGGCACAGAAAGGTAAGAGTAGGGTCTAAAATGGGAAATTCCCATCCAGAGCTGGCTCAGGGGCTCTGAACCCACCCTCTGGTACCAAAGCAGGGCAGGAAACTCATTTTAAAGGGAAACTCCTGTGAGTTTTCACAGCCAGACTTGAGGCACTGCAGCTGTGGAGAAAGTCCCGAGCTGGGGATTTAAATACTGGGATTGTGACCAGTTAAATCCCACTCCATGCTCCGAAAAACCTGCCAAGAGAATTCCCAAAAACAAGGAGAGAAAAGCAGGGAGAAGGAGGAATGAGGTGTAAGGTCAGGGAATGGGATTCTGGCTCTGAAAGGAAGGGACGGGCTGGAAGAACGAACCCCAGGGGCTTTCCTGCATGTCTACAAACACCAAAAACAGGGAATTCCAGCCCCCAGGAGCTTGTTTCTGCATGGGTCACTGTGGTGTGGTGGGATGGTTTGCTTTGTTTTCTCTCAAATTTGGCTCCCAGCAGGAGCTCCCCACAGCACTGCCCTCTAATCCAGATTTTCAGCACCTCTGCAAAGCCCCATCTGTCAAACTGGACCAGAGCTTGCCAAAAACCCAAGCTCCTGCACGGCCACCCACATCCCCTAAGTGCCTAAATCTTATTTTCTTAGGAATCCAGCCTAAAAACACTGACCGGGGTTGGGAAGATCATTTTTCTGCCTGTCTTTTGCTTCCATAATGTCAAACTCTGCTTCCAAAGGAGGTTTTTCTGCCCATTTTCGTGGTCTCAGGTGACTGGCAGCAGCTGTGGTTTTGTAGGAAGAGAGCACTGGGAAGCCCTGGAGGGGCCAATAAACTTGGCAAGCCCAAGAAATGAGCAAGAACATAATTAAGTCAGCGGAGAGTATAAATATAAGAAAAATAACCACACAAACCCCAAGTGCCACTGCCAGGCAAGCAAAAGGAATGAGGAAGGAAGAAACAATGGGTAAAGTTCCGAGTTTTTTTTTTTTTAAAAAACCAGAAACAACAACAACAAAAAGCCAACAAACAAATGGGAAAGTCCAGTAGGATTTATGGCTCTAATGATGGATTTGAGAGGTGGCAATGAATAATGGAGCTGTGGGATTCAGGGCTGGAGAGCTGGCAGGGAGCCGGCAGGAAAGGACCCAGACCCCACAAAACACCCTCAATAAATGTGTTCTGTACCCACAGAATCCCAGAGCTCCGGCCCCAGAGGCGGCTGAGTTTCAGCGGCTATTCCAGCACACACAAAGATCTGCAACACCTTGGGATTTTCTGCCTGACAGGGATTTAAGGAGAGAAATATTCCCAAAGCTGGCACTTTGCCTTGAGGAGGAAACCATTTCCTGAAGCTCCTTCTGGTCACAGCCTGGAACAGACCCCGAAGATCATCAAGGCACCCCCAGGGTCACCAAACCCTGTCCTCAAGTGCCACACTCACACAGTTTTGGAACACTTTCAGGGACGGTGACTCCTCCACCGCCCTGGACAGCCTGGGCCAGTGCTTGACAGCCTTTCCATGGAGAAATTTTTCCTAATACCTAACCCAGACCTCCCCTGGCACGACTTGAGGCAATTTCCTCTGCTCCTGGTGCGGATGAGACAGCAGGTCACAGGATTTAAGGAACCGGGGGTCCCTCTAGAGCCACTGGATTTCCATTAAGTGAGGCTTTAATGGCCATTTCGCTCTGAACCCTTCTGGGTATCTCAGCATTTCAAGTGCATTTGCTTTCCTTCCAGCATCCCCCCGTTTCAGCTTGGCTGATCCCTCCCAGGCTGGCAAACCCCAGTGCACTGCAGGGGATGCACAGCTCGGCCCAAAGCAGGCAGGAGGGAAATTCCAGGTCCTGGCTTCCCCCATCCAGTGATTAATCCACACACAGAGACAGAAAACAGCCTTGGCCGTACCCCCAATATCAAGGTGAGGAGGGGGAAAACGTTGTGGAGGGATCTGGGGGGGTTGCTTGCATTAATATGGAGAGTTTAGAGATATTTTGCACCACTTCTATTCCTGTTCCAGACCACTGGCCACTGCTGCTGTGACAAATCTCTAAAAGATGGACCCAAGGACATTGCTGGATGTAGATATGGCAATTCCTATAAAGATATGAGCCAGAGAAATGATAGGTGCAATGATTTTCACTCCCTCGTGATGGATGAAGAGTGAAGAGATAAGGTGGCTCCTCAAGGTTTTCCATGACTACGTGGCAAATAAACAGATTTAATGTGCCAGGAGGCTTCAGGAAGCCTTGTTTAGAGGCTCAGCCTTCCTGCCACCAAAACTTGACAGTTCTGCCTCAATCCTCAGGCATCACAAAGTCAGCACTACGAACAGATGGGAGATGGGGATCCCTGGAAGGAGGAACGTGTGTAAAGATGAAAATGGGTGAATGCCACGTGGCTGAGCGTGGATGGGAGAGTCAAACTGTGTTTGGGAGCCTCTGGGTTGGAAAGGAGCTCAGAGATCACCAAATTCCACCCTCTTGCCATGGGCAGGGACATTTTCCATGGGCAGGGAGAAGTTCCATGGGCAGGGACATTTTCCATGGGCAGGGAGAAGTTCCATGGGCAGGGGCACCTTCCCCTAATGTCTGCTCCAACAGAAAATCTGAAAAGGTGAATAAAGTCGGGAAAAGGCGACCCTGGAAACCTCATCTATCTTGACAAGGATCCAGATGTCTTAAACCACATTAAAGAGTTTGGTCCAGGCATGAAATGACGGTTGAGCCTTAGCCTGACGTGCCTCAGGATTGTTTCCATCCCTGCTCCTTCCTGGTGGGACAAACACCTTTTGCTGCTGACTCACGCTGGAATGAGATGCTGAAGAGCTGCCACAGCAGATGTGGAAGCCCTTCAGATCCAATACTGATCAATCTGCACAGCCTCTATTTACGTCTTTTTTTGCCACTCAGCCTCCAGCTGATTTAATGGGTTGCTTTAATGTTTTCCTGCCTTCCCTTGTTAGTATGCTCTGCCCACTGCAATCCTTCTCCCCTGATGGCTTCTTCCCTGACTTCTGCATGGGAAAGAGAGACAGCAATTTGCTTTTTCCTGGACTCTGATGTGGTTTTCCCTGCCTTTCCATCCATCTTAGCAGCACATTGCTAATTCGTCTAATCCCAGGGTAATTTTTCTGGTCCTTTGGACCCAAAAAAAAAAAAAGAAGGCAGCTCCACTTTGTTTTTTTAAGATGGCTTTTTGAGAGAAGGGATCTGCAGAGCCCTGAGTGAGTGAAGTGATGCACAGCAACATCCCCGCTCGGAGCAATTTGTCTCGGCATCCTCTGGAGACCACCCAAAGAGGGAGGGGTGCCAAACATTGCCTGGAGAATCCCTGGCACAACAGGAAAAACAACCACGAAATCCTTAAAAAGTTGCTCAAAGTTTTCCCAGAGAATCTCTGAGGTTTCCAGTGTAAGGCTGTCCAGTGTGGGCACAGAACAACTTTTGGGCAAACAGCTTTTGCTTTCAGCTTGGGAGCTCATTACAGATTCTCCTGCATCTGGAAAAGTTTTAAAGACGCCACACAGAAACTGGAGAGGGCAAGTGAAGAACAAGAAAGGAAGGGGGGATGGCAAGGCTACACAAAAGGCTCAGCTGCAGCGAGTAAATTAAAGCAGACACAAAAAACTCTTAGTGAACAAGGCAGAACAAACCCCTTGCAGGCTTCCGGGATGTCAGGAATGATGGAAGAGCTGGCGGGATCGGGGAGGACTCAGCACCAGCACGGGGTGAGGATTGAGACGTTCCAGAGCCAGGCAGGCTTGTGAAGCAGGGGGAGTGGAGCAAATTACATCCCCTGCAGTCTGCTCCGAAGTTTCTTCGAGGGGATCCTGAATTAGTGACATTAATGCAGCAAGGAACTGGATCAGGTTCCCAGTGATAAGCTTAATTAAACAACAGAGCTATCCATAGGCTGGGCTTTATGTTACAAATAAGCAACATTTCCACTGATTAATTGAAGTCATGGTTCAGATCATTAAATCCTCCTCCTTCCAGCCATCTTAATGAGGGTACCTGCAAGAGCTGAAGCCAGCGCTGATGTTTGACACTTGCACACTTGGAGGGCAGGGGGACAGGGGGCCTTGCCAAGGCTCCTTCCCACTCTGGTGTTCCACTGGGTGCTCCTGGAATTTCTGCTGGGGCTTTCTGGGTTTCTGCTGGGGTCTCCCTCTTGCTGCTGTCACGGGAGGCGTCAGGGCTGGCAGCCTGAGGCAGCACCACGTTCCCAGTACTTCTCCAAGTCTGTAAAAGACTTCTTAACGCAGCAATGAAAACGTCTTGGAGACAGCCAGCTGTGTCAGCTGCCCTCACAAGGCCAATTCTTTTTCATTATCCCAGCCAGGAAGAGCCTGCCTGGAGAAACAGGGCTGCTTTATCATCTTCCCCTGCCTCTTCCCGCGTGAGGAACGTCCTGGGCCACGTCTGGGACAGCAAAATGTGACCCCATCATCAAATCCCCAACCTGCCCTCCCTGCCACCCACTCCTGGCCACCGCTCTCAGCTCATTCCAGGCTGCAGAGTTCAAGGGGAAAACCCTTCCAAAAGGCTCCACTCCAGGAGACTGGAGGTTTAAAGATGATGAAATTCCCACTCCAGCACCGCTCTGAGACAGGATCAATTAAGGATCATCTCTAACACTTATTCTAATTGGAATTATGAAAGCAGAGCAGGCCCTTTGTCCCTTCCTTCTCAGCTCTCTGCTCCTTCCTCCTGCAGCCTGAGAGGTTTTATACAGCTCCAATATTTCAGAGTGGCCTTGGTGCTCTGAAGTGAAAAGCCAGCTTGGGAGACCATGGCTTGCTCCAGCTCATCCATCACATCTGCTCCCAAACCCAGTGGTTATTAAAAATTAGAGCTGGTCAAATTATTGTTATATTTTGACACATGGAGAATATTATTATCATCCTTCCCTGCTAGCCCCCAATCCCTCCTCGTGAATCATTCATGAGACTCTCCTGATTCCTGCAGAAGAGCTGAGCTCCTGCTTTGTGCAAGACGGATTTCCTGCCCAAGGAGCAGAGCCGTGGCGGAGGGAGGCTCTGGAGGGGGCCAAGCCGAGGCCCCAGGTCTCTAATGAGCCCATCAAATGGTCCCAACAAACTCTGCAAGGCTGATTTCCAGCCCCCCTTCATCTCCTCCAGCCTTTCCCCCTCTTTCTTAACACAATCCTATCAGATTGGGAACTGACTTATGGCGACAATAATAAAATAAACTTCATTTTGGATCAGTTGCAGGACTGGAGCTATTTCCTTCATCTCTTCACCATCACAGAAAGTGTCTTTTAAATGGATAACAATGATTGTGAGAGGCCAGTTATTACCTTGAAACCTCGCATTTTGATATATCCAAAGCTGTTCCCTTATATAAATAACAGTTATTACTGTGAAGTGATTTTCCCCTTTCTCTACTTCCAAAGAGTTCCTGCAGGAGATGGTGGAGAAAATGGATTCCATTAATGCCACACTTAGGCCCTGTTGCTTTCATACTTTAACTCCCATCATTAATCTCCTTACGTGTCTTTAAATAAATGCCATCCACTCATCCCACAGCTCTCTGGCAGCAATTCTTCCCCTTCCCTTTCCCCCCAGTCCCCTTTTCCAGTTAAACAGGAGCTCTTCCTCCCCTGACTCAGCAGTGTGGTGCTCCTGCCAGTCAGGGAAAAGCATTTTGGTCGGGCAGCTCCCTGCTAATTACAAGGAAAAGCAGGAGAGCCCAGGATCAGGGGAGGCAAGGAGCTGAAAACCCTCGAGGAGGATCGCTCTGCTGAAGGGAGGATTCCAAACCTGGAGCGAGAGCCCCCTCGACTCGGGCAGGTTCTCCGCGCAGGGAAAATATTGCCTGTGGCACCCAGCAGCCCCTGAGCATCCTGCGAAGCAACTGCTCTACAAAAGGTGCCGTTTCTGGGTGATTTGATGACAAACAAGGCTGTTCTTTCCCGTGACAGGCGCGGCACAGCTGCAGCTCTCACTGTTTGCTCAGGACTCTCAAACAGCTCCATTTCTCAGCGGCCAGGGAAGGGCTGTCAGCTCCTTTTCGTGGGCAGAGGAGGCAGAAAACACAGCCCAGTCCTGCAGTGGAATTCAGACACCAACCCTGCCCCTGAGGGGGAAAAATCCCCGTTTTCAAGGACTTCATCCCTCTCCTCTGTGGAGCAGCACCCAGCAGCAGCGCTGGAGTCCTGCTCACACTGACCAGGCCACAGAGTCCCCCAGCCAGGGCAGGACACGCTGCCCTTGCAGCAAAGGCAACCCTCCCCCTGCTTTTCCTGGCTAATTAAGGCTAATTATGCATTAGCCATAAGGCAGGTGGGCACAGGACCACGGTTCCAGGGAACAGGGCTGCATTTTGGGGACACGGCACCACAATGTCCCGTCCACATCTGCTCAGGGCATCTGTCCCCCAGACATCCTCAAAAAGAGGAGGGCCCCTCCTCCAAAATCCTCATTTTCGTGAGGTTAGACAGCCAGGCCAAGCCAGGGTTGTGAAGTGAGATAAATAACCTTCACTTCAGAGTCACTGATTCTCCCCTGCCACCTCTGGCAGCAGAAGTAGCCGAGATTAACACTCGCGGTGACCCCAGGAAACTCCTGGACATCTGGACTCTTCTGCTCTGTCCTGCTCCCCCTGGAGCGCTGCCATTCCCTCTGCCCTTGCTCAGCCACAGCCTCTCCTTCATTATCATCTGTCAAATCCAATTAACAAGTGCAGTGACATCGGGGGACACCATTCCTGAATCTCCTGCGAGAGCCACTTGACAGGAGCCTCCACCCTTGAGAAGATGAGGCAAAGGCCCCAGAAAATTGTCATTTCTGCCCTCACGGTGCTCCCCTGCCAGCCCAGAGCGCTCACTTGGGCTCTGCCACCTTTTGGAAATGCCCACCCTGCTCCTAAAATCCAAATTATCTCCCTTTCCCAGCCATTTCACTGGATAAAAGGATTTTGGGCCAACAGTTTGGTGGTTTGCAGGTGCCTCCTCTGTTTTCCTCCCCTCCAAACCCGACAGTGCCTTTCACAAATAGTGCTTGGCTGTGTTTTCCTGATTAACCAGTTAATGAGGAGTCTGCACAGAGCAAAACCAGCAGGAAATGAGGCCAACATCGCTCCTGTTTGAAACAAGAGAAAGCACAGAGGAAAAAAAATCCAAAATATTCCCCTGAAGAGTGGCAAAACCTCAAGTGCAAGAGGCAAAGTGCTTTTCCTAGGAAATACCAACCACCTCTACATATCCTTAATTATCATAAAGCTCCTTAATGATCAGGAATATTCATGAATAAAAGCCTGGCATTATATGGGAATAGCTTCAAAACCAACTGGGTCTGATCCTGTCCCTGCTGCAAGAGGTCACTTTCTGCCAGTTCTTTGAGTGCATAACTTTGCTGCAAGGTTGTGGGTTTTCTTTTTTTGTTGTTGTTATTTGTTTGCTGGGAAAAAGGTCATTTAAAGGAAAAAAAAAAAAAAGAGAGACAGGCTGGGATAACTTTTTGGCAGAGAAGCCCTGGCAATATCTTCTAGGTCAAAAGTGGTGTTTCTCCAAAAATTTAAATTTCTTGAGCCCAGCAAACAGATTTTCAAGGCACCGAGAGGGTTTTCATTATATTGGAAGTCTCTGAAGGCAGGATTTTTTCTGTGGAACATCATGAGCCAAGTTGTGAGACACTACTAAAGTCCAAAAATAAAGGATATTAATCACTTGGCCGCGATTTTATTTCT
Organism: Donacobius atricapilla; assembly: GCA_013397315.1. Lineage (NCBI taxonomy): Eukaryota > Metazoa > Chordata > Aves > Passeriformes > Mimidae > Donacobius > Donacobius atricapilla. The sequence goes on from WBMY01013788.1 coordinate 351,505, forward strand.
CATATAACCACATCTGATACGCGTTTGTGTGTATATGTATAAATAAAACATGAAAAGGCAACCTTTGTTCAAAATTAAATAAATTACAGAGCTCAGCACTACCAAGAGCAGCAAAATTCTGTCCCTTTGCTCAGGGGAGCTCAGCAGAAGCTTCTCCATTTCCTTTCTGGGGCAGGAACTTGTGATTCCCACACTCCGGGAGCTCCCACAGCCCCTGCCTCTCCCAAAACCTCAAAATCACCCCACAATTTCCTCCCCTCCAACATGGATTAAACCCCACCACGTACCCAAAGCGAGAAGCTTGGCAGTGCCCACGGCTCGACATCGAGCGCTTCAATTAAATCAATTAGCATCCCCATCCACGGCTAATATTGGAGACGTAGGAGAGGCTTTATTATCCAAATAGAAAATCAGTTGGTGTGTCCAGATGGTCACTGGAGGCGCCGGGATTGCCGCTCTCTGGCTGTGTTTGGGCCCGTTTGGATGGCACCAGCCCTGCTGATGGGCTTGGAGAGGAGCCGGTGCCATCTGGGCGAGAGGAGGTTCATTGTCTGCCTGGCAGGCACGGGGTAAACACAGCTCCCCCACCCACTCCGCTGCCATTTATTAAATCTGGAGTCTGGGAGAGGCAGGAGAGTGCTGGTGGTGCCTGAATTTTTATCCTCCGCGTATTTCAGGTTCTGTGCTGCCCAGGGGTGCAGCTCTGAGCTCACACTCGGTGTCACTCAGCTCTGCACACAGCAGGGACGCAAAACAAATCCTTCTCCTGCTGCACATCAAGGACAACTTTCAGCCCCAAAAGCACAAACAAGGCTGGGCTGGAGGGAGGAATAAGGATGAGACCTCAAAACCTGGAGCTGTAATTGGACAATTAAACCCCAATATGCAAATGGACCAAAATAAAAAAGTGTGAGACCTCGTGACGGCCCAGCCATTTTTGTGACCATTTTGGGTCCACCTTGGGTGTAGCCCTGGCCAGGCTCTTTTCCTGCCCAAGGTGTATCCTAAAGGCCTTTCAATAAATATCTGCTTTATTCTCCAGCTCTGCCCAGTCTCTATTTCAGCTTTCCCAGGGAATCACTGGGAGCTGAGTTTGGGTTAAAGATGCTCCGGGGAGGTGGAGCCCTGGCAGTGTGGGGATGTCAGGCTGTTGTAGAATTACCTGGATTTGAGGCGTTACTGGAATTGGATCAAGGAGAGGCAGCAGCGGCAGAAGAACACATTCACATCGTGGCTGTGCTTTGCTCTGCTCCTACAAATTGTGGGCACACAAATTCTTTCTCCTCACAAAAACAAGTGGCGCCTTAACACGCATCGTTTCACGTATGACACAGAAATAAAACTCAACATAGAGAAACCACATCCCTAAAATTGTGGAAAAAAACCCAAAGAAAACACTCAGGTGATGCTTAACAGGTTCTCTGCTTTATCTGCAGCTGTAACAACCTGACAACTCCCTGTGCCCTGCCAGCTTCCCTGGCTGCCAGGGGATGCTCTGGGGCACTCAGGGGTGAGGAACGGAGCCAAAATTTCAGCCCTGGTCCCTCCTCAGCGCCTGCGGCTCCACCTGTGAGCGCCCAGGAGCCGGAGGCACATCACCAGCACCTCTGAGCTGCTCTTCAGCGGAAAATTAGGAAATTCCAGTTCTTTCTAAAGGCGGGAGCCGGCCTGCACAGGGAGCCTCTGAGGCAGCCGAATTACCTGCGCTGCAAAGATGCTCCAAACCCAGCCCCAGCCATCGAGCGAGCTCGGGATGGGCTCAGCAACAACTTCTGAGCATCTCCAGCTCCTCTCCGGCTGTGCACTGAGAGCACGGCAGCGCTCACAGCCCGTTCGGTCCCTAAGCGCTGTTAAAAAGCTCCCGTTGCTCTCCCGATGTCGCCTCCCCGTCGGGAAAAGCGAGGGATAATCCCGCTGTTCTCGCAGGCTTTACCTGGTCCAGCGGCAGAGATTTGCCCATCATTATGCGCCGGCAACCGTGGGTTACACACAGGAAAGATATCATGAAAGGAGATTATTATTGGGAAAAATAATAATTAAAAAAAAAAAACAACCCCAAACCAGAAAAAAACTCGAAACAAACAAACAAAAAAATCACTCACACAAAAAAAAACCCAACACAAAACAAAGCAAAAACCAACCANCACAAAAAAAAACCCAACACAAAACA